>VZRI01005001.1:81587-104163 GCA_013397515.1 Upupa epops | reverse complement strand
TGTGGTCATAGTTGACATTTGAACAGGACTTTGTAGAGGAGGCATTTTGTATCCCGGTGGTCCTGATGTTGTAATGTGCAGCAGTAATTTAGACAATTCTTCCTGAAAAATGAAGAGTCAACTTTCACTCATCTCAACAGGACTCCTTTATTGTCTCACGATGGAGAAAATGTCACCTGAATAGCTGGTATTACTTAAGAATAGGAGGCAACCTTCACTGGGAAGCATCTTGCTTACTGGTGTCCTCAGTTCCTCTTGTGTGATGACCTAACAAAGAGCAATTCTAGTGAACTAAACAAAGTAGAGACAATGATATTTTCATTCCAAATCTTTTCCTATATGTCCCTCTAAGACAAAGCTGGATCTTATTGCCTGGGAGAAAAGCCCAAATCCTACTTGACTACAACCTTCCTTCAGGGAGTTGTGGAGAAGTAGGTGGTGTTCCCAAAGTCTCCTCTTCTCCATTCTAACACCCCTAGGTCCCTCAGCCTGTCATCACCATACTTTCCCTCCAGTCCCTTCCCCAGCCTCATTGCTCATTTGGACCCAATTCAGCCCCTCAATCTCTTTCTTGAAGTGAGGGGCTCAGAACTGTACTTGAGGTGCTATCCCTTTTTCACCCACTGAAGTCAGTGTGAACTTTTACCTCAGTTTCAATGTCAGGATGTGGCTCCTTTGACAGGGTAGTCCTCCCTGCCTAGTTACCAATTGTAAGCTGCTCTCCTCCCTTTCCTCAAAGATAAACCTCCTTATCTGGTTCCTTTTTCTTGACAATAATATTGTAGAGAGAAGAAAAAGAATGAAAGTAGTCCTTGGATAAATATGTTGGCTATTAATTATCATCATTGTGCAGCTACGGTCGTGTGTAATTCTCGTCCTCTTGGAGCCTTGTTGTACAGATACGTGAGGTTAGGTATTTCCTCCTCCATAAAACAGATGTCACAGGTTTTCGTTTTATTCCCTTGCACAAAGTTATGACTAGAAAAGAAATATTAACAAAACAAAACTCCACCTCTTCCTGAATTCCCAGAGGAACTGAAGCGTTCCTAGCAGTTGGATAGACAGGCAGCATTCTCTGCACATTCCAAACTACACTGAGACAAAGAAGAGGTTTACAGAGGTTGCATCCATATAGAGGTGTTTGTGCCTGTAGGATACAGCCTGTATCTGCTTTGTAATAAACTCACCCTGATGGATTTCCTGTCACACATGTCCTAGTTCCATCAACTTCTTGGGGAAGATGGAGGTGGTGCGCATCAGTTTTTGAAAGATCCTGAACATGGTCTTGTTTATGTTATAGATGGAAGTGAAATGAGAAATGTCCTATAGTAAAAGACTGGCAGAGGGGTTGGATGAAGAGGAGTTTGTATGCTGGGTCATGATCAGAGGAGGTTCCTGTTGGAGTGGGTCCAGAGGAGGCCATGAAAATCATCAGGGGACTGGAGCACCACTGCTCTGAGGTCAGGGTGAGAGACTTGGGTTTGTTCAGCCTGAAAAGGAGAAGGTTGCAGGGGAACCTGATAGTGACCATCCAGTCCCTGAAAGGGAACTGTCGGAAGGCTGTTCACAAAGGCAGGGAACAATAGGACTAGGGGTTATGGTTTGAAGCTGAAAAAGGGCAGATTGAGGTTGGACATGAGGAAAAAGTTCTTGAATCTGAGGGTGGGGGATCCCTGGAACAGGCTGCCCAGAGAGGTGGTGAAAGCCCCATCCCTGGAGCCATTCAAGGTCAATTTGGTCTAGTTAGAGGTGACCCTGTTTGTTGTAGTGAGGTTGGACTAGATGACCTTTATACATCCCTTCCAACCCAACACAGTCTATGACTGTAAGAGGAACTATTCTAACTTTGTTGCTTGAAAGTAGAGAAATTATAGGAATACAGAAACTCTAAGCTGGCTAGTTTTATTTGAAATTTAAGTCGGGCATTATCCTAATGAACTCGACACCGCTTGAAGTCCTATGAGGCAGCAGCTTTGGCATGCCCCCTTCTTTCCTTAAGTGTATTTTGGAATTAGAGGTGGCAAATGAACTTCAGTTCTGACAATCTTTTAAAACCCATGACTCTCACAGATCCTCAGTTTGCCCTTGTTGGGTCAATAAATACCTGTAATTGATTCTAAATGAAGAATTCAGAATGTGACCAAAGATAACTCCAGCTGAAGCAACGGGATGAAGAACTTAATTAAAAGCAAAATGGTTAAGAAATTAATATTTTCATCTTTCAAACTTAAACTAAACCTAAGTCCTGTAGTTCTGTGACACCCTCTGAGTTTATACAATATATTGCATAATATAATATATATATATTTATAATGTGTAGATGTAATAACAGGCAATATTACATTCAAGAGGTGGTGGGGGTATTTTTGTAATCATACAATATGGAACCTTTAGAGCTGGTGGCATGGCAGCTGATTTAAACTTTCTTGTGCTATGATGGAAATTTGACAGCATATTTTTTTTAATTGTAATTGAGATGACTCATAGAGTCGAGGGGGGAACACTGTTCTAGGTATAGAGCTGATATTTGAAGGCTTTTTGTATCATACAGTCATTAGATAGAAATCTTAAAAGCATCAGAAGTACAAAAGCAGATCCTGGCACTAGATGTGGGTTCACAAACCCCCAACCTCCCCTGACTGATCAAGGGCGACAGAGGGGAAAGGATCCACTCTGAAGGGTTTAGCAGTGCTGCACCAGGCACTGGGCAGGTTACTACAGTATAGCAAGTGTGAGGTCTTCTGCTATATTGAGTCCACTTTCTCTTCCCCTTCCCCATCAGTACCTTTATTTGAATGTGAGTCGCAGGGTAAGTTGTCATTCCTTTTTTTTTTCCTTAGAGCATCCCAACTTAATGAGTTAAACCACTTCTCTGCACTGAAATCTTTAAGTATTGCTGAGGTGGCTCCTCTTTTCTGAATGATTCAGCCTTTACATGGAGGAATGTGATTAGGAATTGTCTCTCATGCCTGAAAATAACATTATCCTGATAGAAGTTGTTATAAATCACTTATTGTTTATTATTAGAAGTTATTTCTAATAATAATAATAAATATGTATTTATTATTAAATAAATCTGGCTCTTGTGCTTAATCTTACTTCTGTAGAAGAGCAGATGGAAATAACACGGAGTGATGTGTTTGTTCAATGCTTGTGCTTGCAGGGTTTGCCAGGACCAGAGGGTCCCCAAGGTCCACCTGGCAAAGAAGGTCAAAGGGTGAGTAAACCTGTGGAACAACTGGTGGGTGTGCTGGCTGCCCCTGGTGTGTGGCTTCCTTCTAAACACTAATAAAACTGTGATGGTAGCAGCTGGGAATGCAGCATGCTGACACCAAGCTAAGCTTCGATGCTTGAGTGTCTTCTCAGATGAAGGATATTGCACCGTTTTAACCATTTAAAATGTTAATGGCTGGCAATGCAGGTGTAGGTCTTGTCATTTGGGAAACACAGTCCTGCTGGAATTTTAAGTGAAAGAATATGAAAACTGCTCAGGAGCTTTCATTTGACTGCAGGGGTAGACCTTACTACATCTACTATATGTAAGAATATTGATTTAGTGTCATTATCTAAGATATGAATGGAACTAACAACACAAGTTTTGTTGTAGATGCTGTTACTCAGATGTTAGAGCATACATACACAGTATGTTTAGGGTTTTGAAGTTAGGTCTCTCAGTAATTCTTGATTTGTTTAAGCATCTTGACATTTAGTATCTCAGTTGAATTATCTGAAGGAGAAGGATTTAGTATTTCTCCTCACTACCCTTACTCAGTTTCAGGGAGCTATTAAAGTACAGTTAAATAATTCCAGTAATAATAAAAGTAATAATAATAATAGAAGACTAAGTCTTGAACAGAATTATGTGTAGGCCTAGAAGCTATGACTTTCATTCTTTCTTTCAATTATAAAAATCCTACTAAGCTTTGTTGAAGGTTAAGTTTTACAGTGAGTATTGAGAACTTGTGCAGAAAAAGGCACTGAAAAGTCAGAGTTCTGTGGTAAGTACGATACTAAGATATATTTAATAGCATATTAGCATGGTATTAAGGGTTCTGTAGCTCCTATGGCTCTTACTGTGATGCAATTAAGATGATGAAGGAAGTAGAACAGCTCCCTTATGAAGAAAGGCTGAGGGAGCTGGGTCTCTTGAGCTTAGAGAAGAGGAGGCTGAGGGGGGACCTCATTAATGTCTATAGATATGTGAGGGGTGGGTGTCAGGAGGATGGAGCCAGGCTCTTCCCAAGGTCATCTAGTGGTAGGACAAGGGACAATGGGTGCAAGCTGGAACAGAGGAAGTTCTACATAAATATCAGAAGGAACTTCTTCCCATTGAGGTTAACGGAGCACCGGAACAGGCTGCCCAGGGGGGTTGTGGAGTCTCCTTCTCTGACCTCCTTTCCTTCTCAAGACCCACCTGGGTATGTTCCTATGTGACTTGTTCTAGGTGATATGCTCACCTTGGATGAGGCCTGATCTCGTGAAGTATCCCTGCCTCTGCAGTGGGGTTGGAACTGGATGATCTGTAAGGTTCCTTCCATGATTTTTTATTCACACCTAAAATGAAATCACTGGCTTGCTCAAGTAGCTATAAAAAGTGGGGCATTGAGTCTTTTGGAATCTTGGCCGTGCGCCTTGAGCAAAACAATGGGAACAGCAGCTGGTAAAGTCTCAGCATGTGTCTTTATCTTTCTACCGGTGACACAGTCACAGCAATGCTCCTGCTGGTCACCCCCACCCAAGCATCAATAACAGTTTGCAGTCTTAATTCAAATCCCATGTTCATTGGCATTTAATTACATAATAGCCTGCTGTAACAAGATCTCTGCTCTGTTTAATGAGAAACAGGACAGTGCACAGCTAATGGCTACTAAATACTCCTTTTTATTTAATTATCAATGTTGTCTTCCTCTGTTCTGCTTCCAGCAGACCCTCTTAATCTTTCACTTTATATAAAGTTGCTGGGTTTGTCATGGGTGGTTTTCTGAAAATTTTAATGGGCTGCCCAGGGAGAGGGTTGAGTCTCCATCCCTGGATAAGTGAGGGACAGGGTTTAGTGGTGCTGCTAGGACTGGAAAAAGATTGGACTTGATGATTGTGAAGGTCTCTTCCAGCCAAAGCTGTTCTGTGATTCTATTAAGCTAAACACTGAGTGTGTAACGAACTTTCATAGTATTGGTTAGGCCTAATGGTGATACTGTGCCCATTTTGCAGACCGCAGCTGTAACAGAACCAAACCCTACTCCAAAATGTTTGGAATTCTCCATTGTCTATGTTTGGATGCCTCACTTGGAGAACCTGATTTTTTTTGTGAGCTTTCCATTTGCATTGTACTTAGTGTATTCAAACTTTTAACTCCCACTTATCTTGGAAGCATTTTTAAGTGTTGAGTTCCTGTGAAGATCAGGCTTAGATTAATAATTTGAGAGGAGAATTTTTGAGTGTGTGGGTTAGACAGGCTTCAAAAGACCTTAAAGCAAGTTACAAGGAAAATTAATGGTGAAAATTAATGTTGTATTGCCACAAACTCAAAGAAACACATCAAAGACTTCTCATAGAGCTGATGACTTGGGCAAGCAACTATGCAAAATGGGATAGAAAGGGAGAGAATGCTCAGGGGGGACCTTATCATGGTGTAACAGTACTAACAGGGGCTACGAAGAAGATGGAGACTCTCTTTCCACAAGGCGTCCCGTAGAAAGACAAGGGGTGATGGATACCAGTTGCTCCTGGGGAGATTCTGATTGCACAGCAGAGGAAAATTTTTCACATAGAGAGCAATTAGGCACTGGAATGATCTTCCCAGGGAAGGAGTGGATTCCACAACTTCAGACAGTTTTAAGGCTCAGCTTGACAGGCTGCTGGGCCAGCTCATTTAAACTGGATTTCTTTAACTGTTTGGACTTGATGACCCTTGGGGTCCCTTCCAACTTGGCCTGCTGTGGTACTGTGAACCCAGACATTTGTGTTGTTTTTATTATCTAGCTCTAGTCAATCCCAGAATAGTTGCCAACAGCTTCATTTTAATGCATTAATGGGGTTGGGTTTTTAATCTTTCATTTGTATTTGAGCAGCCTGATTCTCAACCTCGGTGGTTTCCCTGGTTCCAGTGATTCAGTTCCAACATTTACAAACCTTTTAACGATACTGCAGCCATGTGCTCGACTCTACTGCTCAGGAAGTTGCAGGTGTCTTGAAGTAAATATTTTTGAAATAACTTCCTTATTTCCAATTGTGTTTATCATAGCAAATCCTTCACTTAAAGGAAGTTATTGTAGCATTATCTTGGTAATAAATTAAACACCTCATAAAACTGAGAGTCCTTTGGCTCAGCACTGATTCCACTAAAATTAGATGTCTGGAGGAACTTGTGAAAGAAATTGCAGTAGATGCCTGATGTTAATAATCAGTTTTCTTTCGGAGATTACAAGGTTTTCTAATGAAGCCTGGATAAAATTATTGTGACACAGTGGAAAAATCTTCCTAAGTCAATAATTGGGCAGGGAGCTGTTACATTTCCTTAAGGTAATTGCCGAGAATGACATCCAAATGGATTGCAATTCAGATTGTGTTTATCTGGCTTATAGAATTTAAATATTACCTCGTTCAGTGAGTAAATGCTGTGCAGAACCAATTGTAAAACAAGCCTTACAGAGTAATAAGAATTACTTTGGAGTAGCTCAGGCTTCTAACTTGGTGCAAACCATCTTTTTCACAGCTATGGCTCTGCAGTTTGGGAATCTTTTTTAATCTTCTTGTTCCTTCTTCTCTTTGATGTAAGTTGGTGTGAAGTATGCAAAGCTCCAGCCTGACTTTGTCTTTAAGATGGAAGGCTGTCCATTCCTTCACTGGGGCTGTTAACAGTCTAGAAGCTGGTAATGTAAAGAAGGATGTAATTTTCAAGTTTTCTACCAGAATGTCTCCACCTTAAAAGCAGTGTAAAGAACAAGTAATGTAGGATATGACTGCGACACCCACCTTCCACTCCCCACTGGTATTAGTTCCCACTTTGGTATTTAAAAATGAGATTAAAAATGAGCAGTTGGGAATGTTGAGGACAAAATTGTCACTTAGAAAATAATGTTATCAGTTTTCCATTGCTTTGTTGTTTTACATTGAAAGAATTAACATCATACATGACCACCAGAACAGCAGAAATTATTTCACATTGAAGAACTCACCTAGAATTTCCAGGCTCCCTTCCAAATACGCTCTTATCACTGTTTCTTGCAAAAGATACAGCAACATGAATGAATAGGATCTTATTTAAGTGCTGGAGAGGGGACAGAGACAGCTACCAAGCTGGTGAAGGATTTGGAACAGGTGTCGTAGGAGGAATTGCTGAGGGAGCTGGGGCTGTTCAGCCTGGAGAAAGGAGATTGAGAGGAAGCCTTATTGCTCTCTACAACTACTTGAAAGGAGGTTGTAGAGAGGTGGGGGTCAGTCTGTTCTCCCTAGTGGCCAGTGATAGGACGAGGATAAATGATTTAAACTGCACCAGGGGAGGTTCAGATTGGATGTCAGGAGGAATTTCTTTCCTGAAAGAGTTGTCGGGCATTGGAACAGCCTGCCCAGCAAGGGCATTGAGTCTCCATCACTGGATGGGGTGGTGGGAAGAGAAGGGTAGATTTTGCATTGGGGGATAGGATTGAGTGGTGCTGATAGAGCTGGTAAAAGTTTGGACTCTATGATCCTGAAGGTCTCTTCCAGCTGAAACTGTTCTATGATTCCGTGATTATTTCTCATAATTAAAAGTTAAGGTGTCATTATAAAAATATCTAAACAGAGTCACAAAATAGTTCCACGAATATTTTTGTATTTAAATTTGAATTCAAAATTTAAATTTAAGTTTGTATTTAAAATGCACTTTTGTGAATACGTTTGACACATTCTGACAGATTTTGGTAGGGATTTATTTCATTTGTAGACACTGCTATGCCAGTTTAAGGCCTTCTTTTGATGTTGATTTTATGTGTTTGAATAATGTTACATAGTTCAGCTAGGGACTCTCTTTTAGGATTTTATTAATACCAAAATGAAGAAACTAGAGTTTATAGGTTCTCATCCCCCTCTGCTGTGGCTTTGTATGACTTCACCTGGAGTGTTGTGTGCAGTTCTGGGCTCCCCAGTTCAAGAGGGACTTGAAAGAGACCAGCAGAGGGCTTAAGGATGATGAAAGGTCTGGAACACCTGCCTTATGGGGAAAGGCTAAGAGACCTGCAGCTTTTTAGTGTGGAGAGGAGAAATACATGAGAACTGGGCATCAAGAAGGCAGGGAGAACTGTGAAGGTTACAGAGCCCTGGAACAGGCTCCCTAGAGAGGCTGCGGTCTCCTTCTCTGGGGCCTTTCCAGCCCTGTCTGGATGCATTTTTGAGTGATCTGCCCTAGTTCTGGTCCAGGGGGCTGGACTTGATGATCTTTGTAGGTCCCTTCCAACCCCTTATAGTCTGTGATGCCTGAAGTTGGAAAGCTAAGGAATGTTTTTGATTAGCAAGGAGATCCCTAGTAACTTTTCTTCTGTAAGTGGGGAATAGGGTCTGTTCTTCTATGAGCTGTGTTTCTGTGAAAGGATTTAGTGGCTTATGAGAGACTGAATTTCAGTTATTTTCTGTAAATGGCTCGATTTTGTACCTTCTGACCTTGTTTCCTGCAAGTTTATTCAGGTCTAACATTTAATACAGCATTAACCTGTAATATTTTAGTTACTATAGAACTGTAGAATCACAGAACCATAGACTGGCCCAGGTTGGAAGAGACCTCCAAAGGACATCTAGTCCAACACCGCTGCAGGGATAACCTCAACTAGATCAGGTTGCTCAGAGGCTTGTCCAGCCTCCCCTTGAAGGTCTTCTGGGATGGGGCCTCAACTCCCTCGCTGGACAACCTGTTCCAGTGTTCAACCCCCCTCCTGCTAAAGAACTTCTCCCTAACAGCCCATCTCAGTATGCCTTTCTCGACTGTGAAACCATTGCCCCATGGAGGCCTTCAGTTCCACCTGCCTCCTATTTACAGTCAGTGTGCCCCTTTGTCAGCCTGGTTTTGAGGAGTATTCAAGACAATCTTAGTTTCACTTGGCAGATGTGTTACATAAACCTCATTAATCTAGCATAATAACTGCAGTGGTTAAGACTTTAAAGCCTAGCTTCCTATTTTTTCTGGAACTAGTTTCTGTTTTGAAATGTGAGTATGTGTTTTGGGAACCACTAATTAGTGGTTTCCCTTGAAAATTCATATGGGCTTAATATGAGATCCTTTCCCTTTGGACTTAAGTGTGGGTTCTTTAAATTATTGATTCCATAAATCATATCAGCATTTTCTACAGAAATCTGCTAGGCTTTATCCCAAACTAAACCTGCATCTTATTTTTAGACACTGGGAATATCAATTCTTACCCTTCCATAGATAGAGATTTATGAATGCAAAAAGGTGGGTGCAACAGCAGAGAGTTATGATACAGACTTTGAGTTCTTGTGCTGTGAGTTGGACCTGCAGCAATGCCAGGGACAGCAGCTGGGCTCAGAGCTTACAGAAGGATGCACAGAGCCTCACTGCTGAACAACTTTCCATCTAATCTAAGGCAGATATCAGCAGGTTACTGTGATTAATGGAAGGGGTGAAGGACGAGAAGAGCAGAGTGCAGTTGACCATGTGCTTGAGCTAGGCTTTCAGCTCAGAATTCCTCATTTATTTTATTATTAATTTTCATTTCTTCTTCTGTCCCTCACCAAGTGGCTGTTACTTTAGTGATTGCTGTGTGTGTCACGACTCAAGTGTCTCTTGTGGAAAGAGCAAATTAGGCGAGGGCAGGTATTTCATGAGTCATGGGGACACAATACAGTGTTCTGGGAGGGGGATTGGACTAGATGATCTTTCAAGGTCCCTTCCAACCCCTGACTTTCTGTGGTTCTGTATATGTCAGTAATATTTAAAGAACTTAGCAGAAGCCAACAGAAATGAATGCAGCACAAAGGAAGTAGCCAGACTGGCTTGCTTTTCTTTTCTCTGGATAGCTCCCTAAGCTACATGAAACAGCTTGTTGATACCACTTAGCTCTTTTAAGCTAGTGTAGGTGGCATTGCATTCTTTTATTTAGGTAAAGGGTGCTTGTGATGCCTAGAACATTTATTTATATTTTGAGTGGTTTTATAACCTCAATATTTGCTCAGTGATCTCAGCTAAATAAACATAATGGCCTTCCTTTCCCAGCTGCCTGCCCCATGCACCTAATACAAGTCTCATGGGGCTGCTAGGACCCACTTCTTAGCAACAGATACAGGAGCTGTGATTCTCCACTGAACCAGTGAAGACATTGAAACGTTTTCACTTCTTTCTTGCCAGAAGGGGGACCCGGAATCAAACTGTAAATCCTTAGTCATAGTCTGGCTCATGGTCTGCTCAAGGCAAAGCCGTGATGGTCTTATCAAAAACATTCTTCTGATTGTTTTAATTATCCTAAACAAACACAGAAGCCGCTTCTATCTCCTGACGGTCTTCCTGTGGTCTGTATTTTAATTCTGTCCATACTGATACTGGGAATTCATAGAGAAGCAGGAGTGAGTGCTGGCAAGTAGGTGGAACTGTGTTTATCCTTAACATTTAACTGTATCTGGAAGGCATTGCTGAAGGGCAGAGGGGTTTTTTTGTGTGTGTTTCTGTGTTAAAATTACAGTATCAGTTCAGAAGAGTGCTTGTAGGAAACAAGAGAACTGTTTTTCCTCTAGGAAAAGCTGATGCTTCATGCCAGCCACTGTGATTGTTCTACAGGTTTGTTGTACACATCGTCAAATTATTAATATAATTGCAATAATTAATATAAAATCGCATGCAATATTAAAATAATATTGTTAATATGTATAATATATAATATGATCAAACATAATATAATAAAGTGAAACATAGGGCAGGTGTTTTTCTGTGTTGCATCGGGTAGGTGTTTCATAAGTAAGAGATAACACTGAAAAATGTCTACCCCCGTTTTTTGAATAGATAGCTGTTTTTTCAGGATGTTCGTTGAGCTTTGACTTTGCAATATGTCATAAATCACATCGTAGCTCACCTTGTAAATAGAGATGAAATTGCCTTCCCAACCTATTCCATGTTTTCGTGTGTAATTAACACCTCGTTCCCAGTTGTGTCTGCCAGTCAAAGCCCTGCCGCCTTCCCCCTGACACTTCCTTCTGCTGAGATTTTAAGAGTCATCCTCCGGATACGTTAAGTCCAAACAGGAAAAGGAAGGTGCTTCCAGAAGTCAACAGTATAGATCAGTGTAACTCAGGAGGACTATTTTAAAAGTACGAAGCAATTTATCTGTTTCTTACTGAGACCGGTACCTCTTGGTCTGGTTTTTGTACCTCCTAAGAAAAGTTTACAGTTAGCTTTTCAGAAAAGTCAGGAAATACTAGTTTCTGTCTGTACTTCTGAAGGAGAGGTCACTCCAAAAATTCAGCTAACAACAGTTTGCTTTTCTTGTACCTCATGTGCCTTTCTTACTACTATCCCCTCTATCAGTGCTCAGTGAATCTAACCAGCTAATCAAAGTCCAGCCCAAGTCCAGTACCTTCAGAGGGCTGTCCTTAGCCTGGATAAGCTCCTGGCTCGGGCTTCTCTCAAAGCTGCATGGACAATATCCCCCGCACAGCAGATGGCTGAGGGTGTGTAGTAAGGAGTCTTTTAGCCTTGAGCCCAGTACAGTCACCTCGGTGGTTCTGAACATGTACCCTGAGCTGCCCCAGTTACAGCCACACAAGTGCAAGGACTGGCAGGATTAAACAGCTCAGCACGTAACACATGGCTCAGCTGGTTAAGACCCAGGAATCTGGCACTCCAAACATGCTGAGGTGTTGGGTATTTTTTTACACTACCCTTCACACACGCTGACAGTGGAAGGGCTGTCGCAAAGCTGTGGAGGCAGTGTACATGTCAGGAGGTACAGCCTGGTGGGGGATTACATCCCCACAACCCTTGTTCGATGCTTTCTTCAGCTCGAAGGGCTCCAGCTCCCTGCCTTCTGCTTCTCAGGAAAGTCCCTAGCAGATAGGCAAGAGGTTACCCTTCTGAGCTTCAGGGTTGGAGGGACTTTCCACCCATTCTGTCATCACCTTGTTTGCCCTCAGTGTAGATGAGGATTAATGAGAGGCAGAGGGTGACAGGAGTTTCCTACAGATCAGTGCTTTCACCTGGAAAGAGCAAAGCTGAGGTTGTGCTCTCTGTTCCTTACTCTGGCAATTTCTGAGAGATTGTCATTTAATGAAACACAGGAGTAGGGACCATAGCTTATGTGAAGAGTCTGTCATGTTCACTGCAAGTGTCAGCAAGAAGTTTAATTCTTTAACTCCTTAAGCCAAGATTTCACCAGGACATCCCGTTAATGCTTTTTGCAAGTTTATATTGATCATACACAAGGGAAACAGTCTAATGGTTATAATACTTTGGGGTTCTTGTTACCGCACCTAGACGTGATTTGTTCTCAGATATGAGCAGACAGTGACTGCAGCCCAGAAGGCCAATCACATCCTGGGCTGCATCAGAAAAAGCGTGGCCAGCAGAGGGAATTGTGCCCCTCTGCTCTGCTCTGGTGAGACCTCACCTGTAGTCCTGCATCCAGCTCTGGAGTGCTTGGGACAAAAAGGACATGGACCTGCTGGATTGGATCCAGATGAGGCCTCCAAAATGATCAGGGGGATGGAGCACCTCGGGTACAAGGACAGACTGAGGGAGCTGGGGTTGTTCAGACTGGAGAGGAGAAAACTCCATCCAGGGGGACCTGACAGCCACTTCCCCCTCCCTGAAGGGGGGGACTTGAAGGATGCAGAGGGACTGTTTACAAAGCCCTGGAGTGATAGGATGACAGGCAGTGGCTTCACATTAGAGAAGGGCAGATTGAAATGGGATGTTAGGAGGAAGTTCTTTAGCAGAAGGGTAATGGGACACTGGAACAGGTTGCCCGGGGAGGGAGTTGAGGCCCAATCCTTGAAGATCTTCAAGGGGAAGCTGGACAAGGCTCTGGGCAACTTGATCTAGTTGAGTCTGACCTGCTCCCTGCAGGAGGTTTGTACAGGATGGCCTTTGGAGGTCCCTTCCAACCCGGATCAGTCTATGATTATGTGATAAAGATGTCTTTTACTTCTATTTTTATGCTGATCTTCCAAAGGAAAACAAAGCAGATGTGAAGACAGCTGTTGTTAGTCTTGTAACTAAAGACTGCAGCAGCTACATGTGCAGGGGGCTTTTAGAATCAGCTGTAAAGTCTCCTATTAACTTGAGTAGACTTTTGTGGACCTTAAGTTTTAATGCAAATGAATTTGTATGAGGAAGTTGAATTGTTTTTGTAAATAAACCTCTGTCTTCTCTACTTATCACCTCCTGGATGGCAGTTCAGGTGTCTGCTGCAGCACAGCTGAGCATCCCAGTCTCTGGAATATTCTAATGAAATTTCTCTACACCTTAGTGAGATGCTCTATGTATAGCCCTATTGGTTGGACTCATGTTTGAGAGACAAGTTTAACAAGGTGTGACATAAATGGTAAAGGTGCAAATATAGTTTGCCATAATGGCTAAAACCAATCCTGAAAGTACTTAGATGGGTACAAGGTATTCATTTGGGATGGCTAATTGTTTGCTAATAAGCAAGACAATAAAAACTTTCTGAAACAGAATTCTTATTCTGTTAGTCTTAAGTTCTTGTAGTCTTACTGCACTCTTATTCACTACCCATAGCATTTATAAACCTCTGGGTTTTGTTCTTGTTTTCAGGGAAGACGAGGAAAACCAGGCCTTCCAGGAAAACCAGGGCCACCAGGACCTCCTGTGAGTAACTAACAAGGGGTATAGGAAACTTTCACTCTATCCTGGAACTTTGTGAGCAATTTTATAGCAGGTTGCTTGATGTTAATTATCACTGAAAACAGTTTATTTGTATGTGCTCTGCTTCATCAAACAGTTACTATTGCTGGCCTTTAGATAGAGATAAAAGGGCTGGGTTCACAAATATAAGGAACTACCCAGGAGGGAAAGAATGAGATGCAGGCCTGAGTGGTGGAAGCAAAAATTGACAGTTCAAAGAAGAACTGGCCATGTGTGCTGAATGTGAATACGGTGCATTCATTCCCTTTGCAAAAGGCATGGTGCAGAGGATGGGCTAATTTCTGTCTCAGGAGGGTGATTTGAAAGCTGAAGGGCTGTGTGAAGCGTGTGCCAACTGTCTGAATGGTGAGGAGGATTATATCCAGCACTGGAATGAGCACGCAGCTGTAGTTCAAATGAGTTTACTGAAGAATTAAAAAGATTAAGAAATACATGACTCTATGAAAGGACTTGTAACGTGAAGAACCAAAGCATTTAGCTCAGATCTAAGAGGTTTGGGCTTTCCACGTTTTTTCTAAGTGATGCATAATTTAAAACTTGAAGACAGCCATGGATGTACATTAGTGTGGAATGAGCACAGCCATCCTCTGGTGGAGGAAGACACTTGGTCATGTTTGTAAAATTAGAAAGAATCACTGAGTCACAGAATGATGGGTGTTGGAAGGGAGCACTGGAGATCATCTAGTCCAGTCGCCACTGCCAAAGCAGGATCACCTGGGGCAGGTCACACAGGAACGTGTCCAAAGAAGGAGACTCCGCAACCTCTCTGGCAGCCTGTTCCAGTGCTCCCTCACTCTCACAGTAAAGACGCTTTTTGTGATGTTGACATGGAACCTCCTGTGCTCCAACTTGTACCTGTTGCCCTTCATCCCACTGAAAAGAGATTGGCCCCTTCTTGCCCCCCCCCCCTCAAATATTTATTAATAAGATCCCTCTCAGCCTTCTCTTCTCGACAGCCCCAGTTCTCTCAGCCTTTCCTCATCATCCTCATAGGTTTCTGTTGGACTCTGTGTAGCAGTTCCCTGTCTCTTTTGAACTGAGGAGCCCAGAACTGGGTGCAGTACTCCAGAAGTCAGAGTAGAAAGGGAGAACATCCTTAGATCTGCTGGACACTTTTCTTGATGCAGCCTAAGGTACCATTGGGCTTCCTGGCCACCAGAGTACATTGCTGTTCCACGGAGAAGTGACTGTCCACCAGGACTCCAAGGTTTTTTCCATGGAACTGCTTTTCAACAGGACTGTAGTAGTCTCTATTGATGCCTGATGTTATTCCTCCCCAGGTGCAGGACTCTATACTTGTTGCACTTCATGAGTTTCCCCATTCAGATCTCACTGAATGGCAGCACAGCCTGGCAGTGAATCAGCCAGTCCTCAGTTTTGTATTGTCAGCAAACGTACTGGTTCTCTTTGACTTGCTTTGACAGATTTAATTCCAAGAGGGCCTTGTTGTGTCTTTGCATACCCTGAAAATGTTTCTGTAATCCTCCCCAGTGACCAGACTCCTTTTTTACATTCTGTGAACTTTTCCATTTGAAATTTTCCAGGAGCTCCTTGATCATTCATCCGCTCAGGTCTCCTGCCTTCTCTACTGCATTCTTCTTATCCAAAGGAATGCACTTACCTTGAGTTTGGAGAAAGTGGTGTTTAAATGTTGCCTTCTGGAGTCCTAGCCCATGGGATTCTTCCAAGTAGGTCTTTGAAGAATTTGGTTCAGGGTTGAAATCATAATTACTGCCCTGCATCTCCTCTTTACAGTACTGAACTCCACGCGTTTTGGTCCCTACAGCCAAGGCTGCGCCCAGCCTTCCCATCCCTGACCAGTCCTTCATTTGTTGTTAGCAAGCTCCAGAAGCACACCTCTCCTTGTCCATTCTTCTATCAGCTCTATCAGAAAGTTGTCATCAGTGCACTGCAGGAACCTTTTGGACTGAGTATAACCAGCTATGTGGCCTTTCCAACAAACACCAGGGTGATTGAAGTCATCCATGAGCACCAGGACTTGTGATCTTGAAGTTACTTCCAGCTTCCTTTAAAAGGCTTCCTCAACAACATCTTCCTGGTTTGGTGATCTGCGCTCACAGTATTACCCATATTTGCTTGTACCTTAATTCTCTACTCCTAGGCTTGCAATACATTTGACATTCCCCTGCTGGGTAGAGCTCAGTGTGTGATCCCTGACAGGCAGGCCTGAAGTCTTCAGTAGAAGCTAAGTACTACTTTTTTATTGAGATGTATTTCGAACTTTCTTACTGCAAACCATGAACTCAGCTTTTTCAGCATGGCTGTTCCCATACGAGGAGCTCTGTGAGGGTGCTGTATCCTAGCAGGAAATGTCATAAAACCATTCCTCAACCAGTCATGTCCTTAAAGTTGGTTAACACTGTTTGTTTCTGGTATAACTTTTCTTCACGCAGTCCCTGCTTTGGGTACAACTGCACCAGTGTCTTGTGTCCTTCTTCCAACTCTAAGAGCAGAAGATGTAGGGTGTATAATACTCAACAGATGGACTGAACATGTAAAAATTAGATGGTACAGCACAAGTAAGTTTGGTGTTGAGCAATTGAAGGAGCTGGGACTGTTTGAAGAAGAGGAGGCTGAGGGGAGACCTCATTGCTCTCTACAGCTATGTGAAGGGACACTGCAGAGAGATGGTTGCTGGTCTCTTCTCACAGGTGATCAACTACAGAACAAGAGGGAAGGGCCTCAAGCTGCAGTAGGGGAGGGTTAGGCTGGACAGTAGGAAAAACATTTCACAGCAAGAGCAGTCAGACAGTGGAACAGGCTGCCAGGGAAGGGGTCGAGTCTCCATCCCTGGAGGTGTTTGAAGGTCATTTAGATGTGGTACTTAGAGATCTGATCTAGTGCTGACCTTGGTAGAGTAGGATTATTGGTCACAGATGATGATTCCTGGGATCTTTTCCAACCTGGACGATTCTATCATTGGTATTTCGGTGGTTAGGGTTTGTAGGGTGGATAGTTGGACTTGATGGTCTTGAAGACTTTTTTCAAACTTGATGATTTTATGATTGTGTATTTGATTAAAATGAGATTCAGTCATTAATTATTAAGGTAACTACATTGCACATGTTTAAAATTAATACATTTGCCTGATTAATATCTCAGTTTGCAGTATGCTCTTAAGTATCTCATTTAGACTGTAGAGCAACCAGGTGTCGAGTAAATGACAAAAAACCTTAATAAAGCAAGTTCTGCCTCCTTGAGGAACAGCTGGTGAACAGGATGCAATACTCAGGGGATTTGTACTTGAAGGGACCACATTTTGAACAGTCAACAGGGCTTTATAGTGGACAGAATGATGTGCTGTGAGCTTTGAGTCATTAAAGCAATAATCTTTTACCTACTTGTCACATGGCAGCATTTAAGGCTTTTCTCTCCCTCATCTATATCTTCTGTTTCCCCTAACCTTATTTCTGGAGATTTTCTTTTCAGTAGAATGCAGGGAAATTCAGTACAATTTCATTGAAGTTTTGTAGTGAGTTTCTCCTCTTTAGCATCATCTGCTTCATCACTGGTGTGAACAATGTTACTGATGGGCAACTGATGATGAAGATAAAGGGGCACTAGCTACGTAATGCATTCCAGGTGTCATTCCTTATGTGTGATCCTTCCTCCTCCCTTTCTTTTATTCTACATAAGTTTTTTCTTCTTGGAGCAAATTCTGTGCCTGCAGAGGCAAGGAATCAATATAGATTTTTATTGGTGGATTATAGAATAGATGTCTGTAAGCTTACCCGGATGGCGATCCTGCTTTGAGTAGACTTGTGCAGTGATCTATGATTCTGGTTCAGGATTCATGATTTCCTGTGGGATGTTTTGCGGCACTGTGCTGTGATTTCAGTGCTGGGGAGCTGAGGCCTGTGCTCACACCTGTCTCATTCCAGCAGAAACCAATTTACGCTGAAAGCTAGAAATCCAAACGGCTTAGAAAGAACAGCAGCTCCCTCTAGTGCTTTTGGAAACGATCCCTCCCTTTTAAAGAGCTTAGAGAACAGTTTCAAGCTGCTGTTTCGTTCTGTTTAAAGGTCATTTAGATGTGTTACTTAGAGATCTGATCTAGTGGTGGACTTGGTAGGGTAGGGTTAATGATCTCAAAAGTCTCTTCCAAACGGAATGATTCTGTGATTGTATGATTTTTGTTTGTGTTGCATGTGAGACAGTGGAGAAGTTCACAGAGCACGTGAATTTTGTCATTTAATTCCATCTTGGTCTCTTGTAATTCAATCAGTGCATGAATGACACCAAACTACTTAAGTAGCCAATGATCTGCCTTGGAAATCCCATTTCCTCTGCCTCACGAAATAGTGTCATTCCTCTACCAGTACTGTGAAAGTGAGTGGATGTTATCGATTAATTACCATAAAGAGGTAGTTAAAGCAGGGATAATCTAAACCTGTCAGTAGGATTTCTGAGATTTCTGTACTTGCATCTGTTTTTTAGAAGACTATTGGAAATGCTTTCATGGTAGGACAGGAATGGTCCACAAGGGTTGGTAGGACAAGAATGGCTCACAAGGGTTGATCATGTTGCTTGTTTCTATGTGTTAAGTTTTTTTAATCATCCCAAAACGTATGTATTGTGGCAGACATCATGCCTTTGCCATTCTTTCAGTTTGCTCTTTGGAGTAAGTATCACATACACTAAAATACATAATGCATGTCTGCACTTGTATTTAATGTTTAGAAGGGTGCCTGTTCCTGTATTACAATTATAATTACAACTGCTCGAAGCATGCCCCCTGTGTAGTAGGCAATACATGGGTTCTGTAGATCACACACATTACCTAGTCCTGGTTTTCTGCATTAGAGGCAATTACATTCTCCTAAATTCCCAGAATTTGTTTACAGAGTCTCCTCCTCTTGTGCGTGCTCAGTGAATTGAGTTGGTGGTTTGTTGAATTCCAAGTTTTAATTCCATGCATGTAGGAGACTTCCAGTTCTTCAGCTTCTCTTGCAAAATGAACCTTGCAGCCTCGGTTGAGCTGCCTCTTGTTATCTCTACAACTACCTGAAGGGAGGTTGGAGTGAGATGGGTATTGGCTTCTTCTCTCTGGTGAGTAGCATTAGGACAAGAGGAAATAGGGTCAAGTTGTGCCAGGGGAGGTTCTGATTGGACCCTCTTCCCATACAGAGTGGGGAGGCCTTGGAACAGGTTGCCCAGGGAGGGATGGTGGCACCATCCCTGGTGGGGTTCAACAAGTGGACAGACAGGGTGTTTCAGGAGAAGGGTTAGGGATTGGGGGTTGGAGGGTGGACGTTTGGACTTGATCTTGAAGGTCCTTTCAAACCTTGATGATTCTATGATCTGCCCCAATGTGATGTCACTGCTATTCTTCCTTCAAGGTCTGCTTATCTCCAGCACATACTTGTTCACACTTTCAGCCAGCACTCAGTACTTTCCCATGAAAATGGTTATTTTCTTCCATTTGTCTATTCTATTCAATTTTAACATTCTTCTGGGAGATGTATGGCTTAATTATACACTTTGCTCTAACTACTGCATTCAACATCAATTTTAGCATATCATGATGAATTCCATTATGTTTTATGATACACTAATCAGGATGGCAGTATTTTATCTTCATGGGAAGGCACAGATCTGAAATAAATTGTTAAAGTGATGATACTGAGTCACTTGCAGTTTTGTCTTCTGTTCTTGAGGTGAAGCCAGTGCAGTTTACTCATTACACATTTTACTGCTCAGACTTAAACCTTTCCCGCAGTCACATCTTTACAGAAATACAGATGAACTATAAAAGTTAAGGGAGAAGATGACATTATAAACCCCAGGAGTTTCACAGTTTGGAGCTATTTGCTTTTAAGCACCTGTGCTTCTATTACTGCCTCCGTCATAGAAATAGTAGCTGGAATCTGCTTGGAAAACAATCAGGAGGTGTTTTCAGTTCTGTTCGTATTTGTACATCTGTACCCTCTGTGTGCTTTGTATCTCTCAGTTTGTTGAACTTCTAAGTTATACAACTTTATTAAATAGAAAATGAGCTCAAGTGAGCTTCAAAGCAGCGGATGTGCTGAATTCTCATTCAAAACTATACATTGCCTGTTCAATAGTTCCACAACTCCTGTTAATTTCTTTGCTTTCCACTTGCAAAATAATGCTAGTGGTTCATTTTTCATCTGTAGAGAATCCAGAGTGGATTATGTAGCTGGAGTAATGAGGCTGGGGAAGGGAGTGGAGGGAATGTTTGATGATAAGAACCTGAGGGAGCTGGTGGGGTNAGGGAATGTTTGATGATAAGAACCTGAGGGAGCTGGTGGTGTTTAGCCTGAAGAGGAGGAGTCTTGGGGGGGACCTTCTCCCCCTCTTGAACTCCCTAAAGAGAGACTGTAGTCAAGTGGGGGTTGGGCTCTTCTCCCAGGCATCTAGTGCCAGGACAAGAGGTCAGGGCCTTAAGCTGTGTCAGAGAAGGGTTAAGTTGGATGTTAGGAAGCCCTTCCTCACAGAAGGGGTGATCAGACCCTGGAATGTATTGCCCAGGGCAGTGGTGGAGTCTCAATCCCTGGAGGTGTTTAAGGACAGAGTGGCTGTGGCCCTTAGCACCCTGATCTGGCCAGTGTGGTGATGTTAGGGCATGAGCTGGGCTGGTTGAGCTCAGAGGGCTTTTCCAGTCTCAATATATGCAGCTGGAGTAGATTCTATTTCAGAGGAGAGAAACTGCAGAATAGAATAGCGAGGCTAGAGTTTAGAAAATCACCCTCAAATAAAAGTATTTTCTGTTGTTGCAAACTCAGTAATTCTGTGTTAGAAAGAACACTAGAGAGATAAAATTACTACATTTAAGTCAGTTTTTGAAATTTGAATGACTGAAACCTGAGAGGTGATTTAGGTCTGGTAACACCAAGTCAGTGACATTCAAGACTGCAACTAAAATACCTTAACTTCCTCTTGTCACAAGACAGTTCTGAGGTTTTCTGAGATTCTGCCTGGTTTTTAAATCTGTGACATGTACAAATGTTTTAGATTTTGTCAAAAATTATTTATTTGATGTGCAAATACTATCTGAGAGGTTTGGTTTAGGGGCAGATACTGCATTCAGTCCATCCTGGGTTTTGTGATTGCAGCAGTTTAATTTGTGGAAAAACAATAGAAGAAGCAACGTGGTGGGAAATGAGAAGGGAGAACAGACTCTTGGTTTTGACTGCCTGTGGGATTACTGAATCCTAGATTCAGTATTCTAGAATTCTACTGAATTCTAGATTCAAAGACTCAGCACTGCGGGATTACAGCATTGAAGCCAAGACATCTAGTGAGTAAGCAGTGCTCTCCAAATCAGTAGCTGTTCTGGACTGGCATCTTTAATATGGACAGTGAAGTAAAGATTCTGCTTCAGAAATCTGAGCTGAGTGAGCATCTCAGCCAAAACATCATCTATTTGTCTTACTTTTCAACATTGGTTTGAGGTGATAATTTCCTTTCCAAAGAAAATTAGTGAGAAAAGTTTTGGCCTTGTATCTCTTCCAGTGTTGGGAAACAAAGAGGGTGTGAGGCACCTGTGATGTTTCTTGTAGCTTCCAAATTCCGATAATGTCTCCTAATTATCACTACCTCTATGTAGCAATGTAATCACAGTGGGATGCTATTTCATAATTTAATGATAGAGTTGATGATTGGACTAGATGATCTTGGAGATCTCTTCCAACCTTAATGATTCTGTGATAATGTAATGATAATGAGAACATCAGAACCCACCTGTCTTGTTCTGCTGTGCCGCAGTGATGTTCTCCCAGGTCTTACTGATTTGTCCATTGCGTGAATAACTATTGGCTGTTTGAATTTAATTGGGCTTTAGTATCTTCCGAGTTTTTCCTACATACTGACTCCACGGGAACATTGTTCTTGCCTGTCTTTTGGTCGTTTTCATCAGATTGGTCAATCAAAGAGAATACAGTTAAGTGCCTAATCACACCAAAACCTAAAACCTTTTACATGGCCACTGCTCTTCAAATACCCTTTTATATGAGCATAAAATTAGTTTAATTAAATTGATCTGCTGATGGTGTTTTTCTATACAGGGTCCTTCTGGACTGAAAGGTATTCTGGATTCTTTGAACAAGCAAAATGAGGTATGGAGTCCAGAGATCATGTCTATGCATGTGCATGTTTATGACTAAGAAATATCTACAGTAGAAATGGCCACAGTTTGGATCCCTGCAAACCACATTCCAAATTCATGCAAAAGGTCGATCCTTGTCTGTCCCCTCTCCGTATCTTTGCGGGTGCAGGTTCCCTGACTGTGAACTGGTAATCTCTTTTACCCCAGTGGTCCCTTCATGGTCAATTCTGCAGGAGGAAATACAAGCAGTGGAGATATTCAACTAGCAAGCATCTGTGTTCAAAAACTGTGTTTCTTACGTGAGGCTCTAAGAATTCCTAAGGTGTCTTATTTCCTATTAACAATTTTCCAGGAAAACATGTAGACCAGCTGCTCTGTGTCTTTATCAGCTTTCCTCTTCCTTCAGCTGTTTGGTTCGAAGGTTTTAATGACACTTTCAGGAATAATTAACTGTTCAATGTGGTTTTGGATGAGAGAGGAGATGGTTTCTGATTGAGGTGGCATGCTTTAAATGAGCAAATGTTTTGTCTCCATGTATTCAGATCCTATGTCCTGATCTGGAACTTGTGTCTGGGCAAGAACAGTGTCAAGTACCAGTATAGGTTGGGGACTGACCTGCTGGAGAG
>VZRI01005001.1:16616-72505 GCA_013397515.1 Upupa epops | reverse complement strand
TGAGGAAGGGACTGGAAGGAAAGTCTGATGAGGAGAGGCTGAGGGAGCTGGGAGTGTTTAGCCTGGAGGAGAGGAGACTTGGGGAACCTTCTCCTTCTGTACAACTCCCTAAAGGGAGGTTGTAGTCAGGTGGGGGTCAGACTCTTCTCCCAGGGAACTAGTGACAGAATGAGAGGGCAGGGCCTAAAGGTGTGCTCAGGGAGGATCAGGTTGGAAGTTAGGAATCCCTTCCTCATGGAAAGGGCAATCAGAGACTGGAATGGACTACCCAGAGCAGTGGTGGAGTCGCCATCCTTGGAGGTGTTTAAGGACAGAGTGGCAGTGGCCATTAGTGCTCTGGTCTAGATTGTGGTGATGTTAGGTCATGGACTGGGCTAGATGAGCTCAGAGGGCTTTTCCAGCCTCAATAATTCTGTGATTCTGTGATCATGTAATAGGTCTGGAAGGCAGAGTGAACTGTAAACTAAACATGAGTTAAAATTCTGGTTGCACAGTCTAAATGGTAAAACCCCAACTAGGTTTTTCCTGTCTGTTTTGAAGTGTTGCTGGTTTTCAGGAGCAGGTGACCCTGGTGTCGTACAGTTTACCTTTGTGCAGAGGAGGGATTTCATACTTTACATGGTTATGCCCATACATTGTGTTAGGCAGCTGAGTCTCACCCTAGAAAACTTGCTGTCAGGCCTTCACAGGTGGTGGTAGTGCTACCTGTAAATGGCAAACTCCTGATTATTCCTGCGGTTAAGTATGTTCAGCAGTGATTCCCTTCAGCTGGTATCTGACACCTATTGCTACCAATGGACAGGTTATCCAGTGTGCTGCCAGAAGTTCTTACATTTTATTTTTCCTTCTGCAAGATGGAAATGATGGAAAGAGACTGGAAATAAAATCAATACAGAATTCTGAGTGTCTAACGTTGTAGTGTGCCCCAGGCTGTTGTTTGCTTTAGCAATTGCAAGAAGAAATGAACACTGGTAATTGAGGAGTCTGTTTGTGAGCGGATCTGATGATAACCAGTGCAATGGGCTTTAAAAAGGGAGTCTTTAAATACCCTTAATGACTGGTGTTTGGAAACCTGAGATACATTGCGGCACTAAGTACACCCATTGATTTAGCTTTTGTATTGGTAGCAATTTAGCAGTGGCACCACAGAGTTTTGCACTAAGTATGAATGTTGGAAAGCAGGATGAAATACGACATATGTTGCTGTAGCTGGATTATTTCCGGTATCTATACTGGTTTAGTGACGTTACCTCTGGCATCTCCACAATTGAAGCTATACTTCTCAGTAGAATCAAAGCCTAAAAGAACGCAGAAGGCAAACAACTGAAGATAATTGGGTGAGAAACAGAGACTTCCCAATAGAGTCTAGTTGATGCTGATACAATACAAACCCAGTAGTTACTGTTTTGAAGTAAACGTTACTGTCTTCTGTAGTTATGCTGTTGCCATTTGTTGAAATTGCCATGAAGAATGACATTGTTGGGTTGGATAGACAGCAGCACTTAACTGTGTGGAAAACTCTGATTTTTCTTTTGAGTTTTCATGTAAAAATAATTGCAAATGACATATGTCATCAGAAACGATGAGAGCCATCAGAACTGGGAGTGTTGTGTAAAACATGAACTGCAGCTGCCTTTTTTCATTTCAGATTGCGCTGCCACTTGTGGGAGATATGGGTGCTATCCTGAAGGTAAACGTCTTCAAAAGTTACAACTATTTATTCACCATAAACCAAAATATACGTGGCAAAGTTTCTCTAGGGTTGTGGATTGAAAACCTCAAATACATTTTGACCAAGTACCTCTAGCTAAGGCACTAAACACAAGGGGAGGGTTTAATAAAACCACTTAAAAATTGTAGGCAAGGAAACAACTGACTCAGTGTGGTGAAAAAAGGCACACAGGCGTTTTAATTCACTCCCACACACAGACAACACACACAGACACGGGGATTTGTCAGAATGCTCTTACATAACAGCCAAAACCTTGATGTCCAGACCCTAAGAAGGGATAAGGGACTCCAAACAGTTCCTGCTCCTGAAACACAGCAGTGCCCCCACATCTCTCAGCATCAGCAGACATCTTAAGTCTCATTTTATAAATCTCCAAAGTTTGGAAACAGAGGCTCCAATGGTCACAGACAAACAGAAATCAGCCTCTCCGGAGCAGGAGACTGAAAATCCAGATTGAATCTTCCACCCACTGAATATCTTCAAAAATAGGTTTTTCACAGTTTCTCTTCTCAACAACACTGCTCCTTCACCCCAAACGCAGATGAGATGAAATCCAAGATGAATTCCCTGGAACAAGAAGCAGAGGCAGTGGAATGGAGAAGTAGAGAGGACAGAAACTTTCTCCGAATTCAAACTTTTCTGTGTAAAACACAAAAATTAAACTTAGAGATTCTATTTAGTTTCTAAAAGCACAACATTTTCCACCCCTTTTTTTCCTACAGAACAACACACTTAGAAATTGTGATTCATCACCAAATCATAAATCACTGACCTGCTTGGCTAGCTGAAAAGAATTTTGGCATTTTAATTGGTTTTTCAAAAAAATATATAGGAATATATAATTATTCCTATATATCATATAATTATATATAATATATAATATATAATTAATTCCTGTTATATAGGAATATATTATATAGGAAATGTGCAACACGTATTTGAAAACCATGTGAGGTGTTGAGCACATCCTGTCAACAGAATGAGTGGCTACAACTACCCAGTTTATTGCTTTACTTTGCAGCGTGAGTACTGGTAATGCGATGAATGGAGAAAATTGTCCAGAACCTCTGAAATTGTGGGTTTTTTCGAATGATCTAGTGCAAAATGAGAAGGCTCTCAGGAGGATTCCAACATGAAAAGTGCAAACCATCTCTGCAGAGCTATTATCCTGTCCTGCTGTCCTTTATAAATATATGTACTCAGGGCTTATCAACTTCTGCATCCCAAAATTAGATTCTTTTTATATACACAGATGCACAGATATTAGGGGTGGAAGGAACCTCCAGAGGTTATAAAGTCCAACCCTCCTGCTTGAGCAGGACCCTAGAGCCTAGAGCAGGTCACATAGGAACACATCCAGATGGGTCTGGAAAGTCTCCAGAGAAGGAGACTCCACAGCCTCCCTGGGCAGCTGGATGGAGGTTTGCTCAAATTTGAACATGGGCATGGCTGGACTAGCCAAAATGAAGCATTTATGAGCCAGCCCAAAGCTCAGATTTGCATAAATTGAGTCAAATGTGTGAGATGGCGAGAGAAACAAGGAAGCAGTCTGTACAATTATTTTATGTAGAAGAGAGAAACGACTGAAGAGAAGGCTTTGGNCACAAAAATTAAACTTAGAGATTCTATTTAGTTTTTAAAAGCACAACATTTTCCACCCCTTTTTTTCCTACAGAACAACACACTTAGAATTTGTGGTTCATCTCCAAATCATAAATCACTGACCTGCTTGGCTAGCTGAAAAGAGTTTTGGCATTTTCATTGGTTTTTCAAAAAAATATATAGGAATATATAATTATTCCTATATATCATATAATTATATATAATATATAATATATAATAAATTCCTGTTATATAGGAATATATTATATAGGAAATGTGCAACACGTATTTGAAAACCATGTGAGGTGTTGAGCACATCCTGTCAACAGAATGGGTGGCTACAACTACCCAGTTTATTGCTTTACTTTGCAGCATGAGTACTGGTAATGTGATGAATGGAGAAAATTGTCCAGAACCTCTGAAATTGTGGGTTTTTTCGAATGATCTAGTGCAAAATGAGAAGGCTCTCAGGAGGATTCCAACATGAAAAGTGCAAACCATCTCTGCAGAGCTATTATCCTGTCCTGCTGTCCTTTATAAATATATGTACTCAGGGCTTATCAACTTCTGCATCCCAAAATTAGATTCTTTTTATATACACAGATGCACAGATATTAGGGGTTGGAGGGAACCTCCAGAGGTTATCAAGTCCAAACCCCCTGCTTGAGCAGGACCCTAGAGCCTAGAGCAGGTCACATATGAACACATCCAAATGGGTCTGGAAAGTCTCCAGAGAAGGAGACTCCACAGCCTCCCTGGGCAGCTGGATGGAGGTTTGCTCAAATTTGAACATGGGCATGGCTGGACTAGCCAAAATGAAGCATTTATGAGCCAGCCCAAAGCTCAGATTTGCATAAATTGAGTCAAATGTGTGAGATGGCGAGAGAAACAAGGAAGCAGTCTGTACAATTATTTTATGTAGAAGAGAGAAACGACTGAAGAGAAGGCTTTGGGGTGAACCTAAGGGATGGTCACAAAGAAAGTATCCTGCATAACTCAGACCTTCTGCTTATGGCACAAAAATGATCGTCACTTTGCCTTCTCTTCTGTTCTTCAGGGTGATCCTGGCACAAGAGGTCCTCCAGGCATCCCGGGTAGAGAAGGGCCAAAGGTAGGTTTTGAAGAGGGTACTTTATATAACTATGTTGCTTGTTAAAAGCAAAAGAGCAGACCCTTACCTTTAATAATATTGATGGTTTTGTGCAATCTCTGTCCATGTAGCCTCTGAGCAGCCTGAAGGCTCAGATGCTGAAGGGTTCAGCCCTCTGTCTGAGTCATTTTACTTTTCCTCTTCAGAAAAGTGAGTGAAGTAGCCCAAATTGAGTCCCAAGCCAGGATTAGCTGTTCCATGTCTTGTGTCAGTTAGGATAGGTTTTTGTGGGAGTAACGCAGACATTTTCCTGATGTCAATCAATATTCAGTTTCCCCCTGATCCAATACCTCATGGATTGGCACATAGCTATCTCCTACAATTGAGTCTGATTCCATGGAAGTCTCCTTTCTCAGTTTGAGCAAGCATTTCAGCTCTTTGGCATTAATGAGGTGTCTCAGTCAAGACTTTTGGCTACTTTGCCTAGATATCAACCACTCATTTCCTTTCCCCTCAGTGAGAGGGTTATTGTAAGGCTTTCAGGTGGAATTATGCCCTTTTTTCTGGTTTAGGCACTCTTGCTGTAAGGGCTTCATACTAACTTTTATTAAATATGGGTCAAAAACTGCCCTCCAGAGCACAAAATTCATTGCTCTCTAATAGAAACTGTTTAAATATTTCATTTTCATAGGGGAGCAAAGGTGAACGTGGATTTCCTGGACTTGCCGGAGAGAAGGGCGATGAGGTAAAATGATTTCATTGCTATGGAAGTTGCATTCTCACCTAAACTTCAGTGAAGATCTGGACTGGGAATTAAATGCACAGCATGTTCCTTACACCTGCTGAGGTAGTAGCATATTGTTGTTAATAGCCCTCAATTCAGAATTCTCTACGAGATTAAGTACTATTATTCAATTAAATAGCATTTAATATTCTTTTGGGGACTTGTGCTCGTTTGTACAATTTAAAGCCTCCCGTACATTTGTGTGCTATTTTTTAGAGCAGCAAAGAGGCAAACATCAATTATTTCCAGAGAATTCTTCCTGTTTGAGAAAACCTTTCCTTTCCTTGTGTTAGTTCCTCCAGAATTCACTTTCAGAAACATCCTGTTAAGCAAATACTCTGGTGGGAATGGTCGTAGCAGGTACTACTTTTAAATGGGAACCGGAAAACTTTTGAAGAGATCAAAATTAAAAGAGTGTTTGTTTTGTATAATTATTTGTATGAAATGGAGAAGGAAAAAAAAAGCCACAAGTGGTGCTGAATCCAAAGTAATTGCAGTAGTTTCCATTTTAAATAGAAATGTTTGCAGTTCAAGAACAATCTCTGTCCAAAACAGAATCACCAAAGCAGAAGCTATGAAGCAAATTATTCTGAGTGAATAAATGAATTTCGTAGTCACCTTAAACCAGCTACAGGAGTTTCCAAGATGAGTGTAAGCGCCTGTTATCACCACCACATTGTGCTAGCCTGCACTCACACGCCGCGACTGCACCAGCCGTGAATCGAACCCGGGTCACAAGAATGGGAATCTTGCATGGTACCACTACACCACTGGGGCACTAAAATAAACAGACTGTTCCAAATTATTCAGTGAACACTTCAAAATTTCAATTTTCACTGTTAGGTGCCTACTGCTCTGTTGTCATCTGGGAGCACTGGCTATGAGAGAAAGTTCCTGGAAAATAATAAAAGGAATTTAGAGCTTATTGATTGAGGATTAATTCTTAATAAGCATTTGGTGTTGCTTTGACACTAAAGCCATAATACAGTAAGAATTTTGAAACAGTAGTAGAATGAGAATATTAACAATAAAAATCTGTGTTCTTCAGGATCCTTGGCCTTCCTCACAGAAAGGATAGTTAGGCATTGGAATGGACTTCCCAGGGAAGTAGTGGAGTCCCCTTTCCTGGGGGTGTTTAAGAGAAGACTAGACATGGCATTTAGTGCCATGGTTTATCTGACTGTGGTGGTATTAGGTGGTGGGCTGGACTTGATGATCTCAGAGGTCTTTTCCAGCCTCAGTAATTCTGTGATTCTTTCCCATGTGGTAGGGTTCTTTTAATTCCTAAAATTAATGCTGATCTTCTAGATGAAAATGTGCTTTAATGTATTTTCAGTTTTGCTGGACATGCTGAATAGAAGGAGTTTTTGAATTGTAAATCCAAGACACATGGTCTTTTAATTTCCAGGGCCTTCAAGGTGCTCCTGGACTGCCAGGCATGCCAGGACCCAGTGGACCATCTGTAAGTGTATGGTATCACCTACAACCTGTCTCTGTGGAGGTTGCTGTAACTCATCCAACTGTATATTCTTAGTTTCATGACTTTTAGGGGAGTAAAACAAAAATCCTACTGTACTGGCTCTAATAAACTATGTGTGAGTCAGTGGTACTGAAAATACTGTCCTTGCTTGGGCTCAAAGTTTATGTGATTTAAATGGGTTTGGAGTTTTGGCGCCACGAGAGACTAAGGTTACATTACATGACTTATGATGTGTAAGCTTGCAGTTAATTATGCATTTGGACCTAAGTTACAGTAATGATGTAACAGAACTGTAAGAATAACTTCACCTAGACATTCTGCAAACATTTAATGCTGAAACCAAGTAATCACTCCGTTTCACAATCAAAAACCAAGTAGTCACATGAGTTTGCAATTAAAAACCGAGTAATCATGTGGTTTCACAGTCAAAAATAGTACAGACTGACAGTATTTAAAGCCACTGGAAAATATCATGTGAAATGTTAATATTTCTGGGTAAATTTCTTGTGGAAAGTTTTCAAACTTCTATTTTCTACCTGTTGGATGGGATGGTGTTAGTAATAAACATCCTATAGTAAAAATAATCCCATTATTCTTCATGCCTAGGTGGCTGACAGTACTAAGGCTTCCCTACATTCCTAACTCTCAACACATTAGGAAGTTAATGAGGAGTTAATTGGCATGAGGTTTGAGAAGGACTAAGTAAAACCTGAAGTGAGGTCGGAGCACTTAGACTGTGAAGGTGAAACTGCAGCTGCAAGTTTTGCCCTTCAGAGGGGACAGCTTTTGTATCAAACAGAAGGCAAATATTGAAGCCTGGAGAAGCGGCGTGATTAGGTTTAAATGATTTTCAGAAGTACACGATCCAAAAGGGACCCTACGATGCCAATATAGGGTTATATTGTTTCTTAACTCTTTGTAAACTAATCCTGTGCTGTGCAGGGAGTCATAGGAAGACCTGGACATCCTGGGCCAGCAGGGTCCAAAGGTGAAAAGGTAATTCTTGTTTTACATTTCGGTAAATAAACATCTAGAGAAGTTGTGCAATCCGTTTATGCTGCTGTACTTGGGGGGTGTTTTTCAATGAGAAAAAACAAGCAACTTTTTCAAATGCAAGCAAGAACTTGGTGAGCATTTTACAACTCACTTTATTTGTCTCTGCAAGTGCTTTCCTCAAGTAGTGCTGCACAGATAGGGCTTCTCTGTAGGTAGTGTAGGGGCATAAATCAGGTGGAGTAGTGCTGCACAGATAGGGCTGCACTTTGAAGCAGAGTCCTCCTGTTGTATTGAAGCTACAGAGGGTGTTCTCTCTCAGGATGATGTGGTAAAAAGTGTAGGGCCGTGAGGATATGTTTGTGAAATACCTCATAGCTACTTCTTGCTCTGGCTCTCATTCTTGAGACCAGTAGTTTACACAAAAGTAATTATATACTTTCAGAATGCTTCACGAGCACTAGAAAGGTATCAATTGTGAGTTATTCTGTAAAAATAATGTAAAAACACCTTCCTTTCTACTTCATTTACACTGTTGCAGCACAGCTTTTCATCATTGCTCTCCCAGCTCTTCAATCAAGCACTTTGAGATATTTTTCATTATAACTGACAGGTCAAATTAATTTCTTGGTCACCTCAGATTGGTCAAATACAGCAGATAGAAAATTTACTGCAAAATATTTTCTGGCCTAAGTTCTCCGTTTTGTGTAGTTTTACACCTTTCTGAAGGTGTGTTTTCCTGGTTTAGCCTGGAGTTTTCCAGGCGTAGCACTGCCCCATCAATGTGCGGGATCCTACAAGTGCTTACAGACCCTGGCATGAGTAAGAAAGGAGGCTGTTTTGTAAAGCTCTGAAATTATTTCAGCATAAAAATAGATTGAGAGCTTTCTTCTTGCAGATTGTAATAGCAAAGCTGAACTTTTTAATGTGACCAAGTGCAAAGCACACACTTTGTTAGATCCACAGGAATGAGAAGGCACTTCTCTATAGGTAGTGTAGGGGCATAAGTCAGGTGGCTGAAGAATGCTGAAGTAAACTGACATACAGCCAGAGTAACTTCCTCCTTTTTTTTTTATCACAGCTGAGATATGCTCATATAGTGCATTTTCTAAAGTATTGTAGGTTGCCTCCCTGTGAAGCCTCTTTGGACGGTGACAGTCGCTATCAACTAGCAGAACCTTTTAGAAATGATCCCAGCCATCTAATGGCAATTCCATTTTTCTGATGAGCTAATAATTGCCATCCAACATTTAGCTTTACTTCTGCCAACTTGAACCTGCAGCTGAAGCCCCTCGCTGGCGTGTTTCATAAGGCCCAGCAAAGTTAGTGACAGCTTCTGTCAGACTTGCTCTGAATTACAGAGTGGTCTTAACTGATGGGTAATGATGAGATTTTGAAAATGGGCGTTTTCTTTGGGAATTTCATGTTAAAACCTTGGTAACTCTAGTGCTCAGACATCCCACCCTTCTGATAGAGCCCAAACACCAAAGCTTTGTTTTTTAAGATAAGCAGTTAAGTTTTTAACAGAAGTAATTCTGTGTACATCAGCAGAACCAGCTGCAGACACAGCTAACAACAGATGAATAATCCACAGTAAAATCAAACAATGTACTAATTACATCTCTTAATTAAAATATCTTTGTTTTTATTCAGTGTACTTCTAAATAAACCGAACCTCTGAAATGGTAGCTTTTCTCTAGTCACCTGTGAGTGATCAGCTAGGGACTGGCTTTTGCAGGTTAACCTACAAATGAATGTTAACTTTTCATGCCAGTTTCTTAGAACTTTATATTAACTCCTTTGTTTTCTTCTTCCTCACCCTCCTGGTAGTCTATGCAGTGTTTCACAACCCAGGTTACCTCTAGTGTTTTGCCACTGAATGGTGCTACACAGAAAGCATCAAGTAACAAAAATTTAGTAGTAGTATAACCATTAGTAACTTGATTAAAGCTGGGCACAGAATTTACTCATGGTATTACTGCCCATACTGACTGACTGTGTCTCTGGTTTACTGTCACGATGGTCATCATAGCTTGGGTATGGGATAGATCTAGGCATCAGTTCCTGTAAATGAGTGATGTGAATCTCTTGCTCTACTAGGGTAGCGAAGGTTCTCCTGGGAAACCTGGACCACCTGGGCCTCCGGTGAGACAATATTTTCGATGTTATATTTGGAACAATGTACCTGTTAGTCAAATGGACCATGAAGAATTGGCTGTCCCTCCAACATGTATTGATAGTGCAGGCAGACTGCAAAGTCACTGTGCAGAAATCTTGATTCTCATGTGATTCATTTCTGAGTAAGGTTCAGGTGACTGAAGCCATCCTAGCAATGTGGTCAAATGAATTACTCCGTGTTCAGTATTACTGGAGTAATTTAAGCAACCTAAGAACCCGAGATAAGGCCGTTTGGAGAACCTAGGGTAGGTCTGTGAAGCTCACCGGACTCCAAATTACCTGGAATGGTACCTACCATTAAATTAATTCTGGAGAATTACAATAATTCAGATAAAGTCCCAAGCTGCCAATGTTTCTTCTGTTTTTACTAAAATGTCTGGATTCTTCAAAGAAGAACAAAAATGATGACACAGCTTTGCTGAGCTACAGTGCTAGAACTGCGTGATAGTCCTACCTGTAGAATTCAGAGGAGTGACTCTTACTTGGGTTTTCTGTTTTGAAGGGTATGCCTTACAATGAAAGGAATGGAATGAGCAGCTTATATAAACTCCAGGTAATTCCCTTTAGTTGTTTGGTTTTGGGTTGTTTTTTCATTCAGCACATAATCTTGGCCCAACTCAGCTTTTCAATTTGATGTTGCAGGGAGGTGTGAGTGTTGCCAGCTATCCAGGGCCACCAGGACCTCCAGTGAGTATGAACAGAAATGTCCTTTCTGATCGTCAATTAACATAATGACAGGGGTTTGGCAGTGCAAACTCATAGAATCATAGAATGGCCTAGGTTGAAAGGTACTGCCAAGGGCCATCTAGTCCAACTCCTCTGCAGTGAGCATGGACATCCTCAACTACATCAGGTTGCCCAGAGTCTTGTCCAGCCTTCCCTTGAAGATCTCCAGGAATGGGGCCTCAAGTCCCTCCCTAGGCAACCTGTTCCAGTGTTCAACCACCCAGCTGCTAAAGTGGCTTGGGTAGCCACCTCTGTCCCCTCTCCAGCCCTTCAATGTCAGACTTCTACTAGTTTAAGATTAATTTTGGTCACCACATAAAAATGTTGTAGCCATGTTGACAGCAAGTGCTGTTTGTATTCACAGGCTGGCAGCAGACCTCAGAGCTGTCTGTCTTCTGGAACCGCAAAACAAACCCCAAATACACCTAACCTCATATAGTAAATCGATCACCTGACATGGCTGGACTTAGTACTGATTCTGAATGCAGCACGTTAGCAAAGTTAACTGGTAGCACAGTGACACGAGAAGATTCTTGTGGTAATGACTGTTGTTTTTAAAATGCTTTTCCCTTTCTTTTCTTTGCAGGGTCCAAAGGGAGATCCTGGTGCAGCGGTAAGTGTATATTTTGTGCTTTTCCTAGAAAATTCCCACAAGCAGTTCAACAAAAGTTCCCATTCCCAAAGGAGGAAGAATCAATTACCTTCTGCAGATCCAGTGCATAGAATCACAGAATCATTGTGGCTGGAAAGGACCTCCAGGATCAAGTCCAGCCCTCATCCCAACATCTCCCTAACCCCTAGACCATGGCCTCAAGTGCTCTAGCTGCTCGTTTGTTAAATACCTGCAGGGGTGGTGACTCTGCCCCCTCCCTGGGCAGCCTTTTCTAGTGTCCAGTCACTCTCTCAGTAAAGAATTTCTTCCTCATATTCAATCAAAATCTTCCCTGAAGCAACTTGACATCTGGAAATGCCTCTTTAATTGTAATGTAATTTAATTCCAGTAAGCAGTTGTGAACAACACAATGAATGACTGATCGTAGTGCTAACTGCTTGTGGTTTCATCTCTGCTGAGCTGTGCCATGTCTAAGAATGGAGAATGCAAAGTCAACTTAGAAAATACCTTAAAACATTGTTCTCAGCATTAAATTTGAAATGGTGAGGAGAAAGCTACCTCATGCTGGCTAGTAATGAGTAGAAATCACTGATTTCTTTGGAAATATAATGATAGTTAGTCTGATCACATTGCTTCTGGTGAGCAAGACAGTCGGGATCCCAGGTGCTACTATACCTTTCAGCTCTGCAGTTTGAAATGAAAAATCAGACCTGTTAAACATGTTGGTGTTTGGTATTTTTTTTCTTTAAGCATTGTTCTTTTTTCTTGAAGTTAAATGATCTGCTATTGCTTGCTGTTCAACATTTCTTATGTAGAGTACAGAAATCCTAATTCATTTTAATTAAAACCAAAAAAATCAGGGAGACCCGGGACCGATGGGATTACCAGGACTAGAAGGACTCCCAGGTGAAAAGGTAGGAATCTTAACAACCCTCGTGGCCTTCTTAGTGGCAACTATACACAGCTACATGTTTTCTCAAACCTTGTTGGGATATGGTTTTGTTTGTAAGCTAATGTTTCTGTGTGAAAAATGTTTTCCCCAGTGTACAATTTCATTTTCAACAAGAGGAAAGTCATGTAGGGTATCTGGACAGCTTTTGGTTTCCACCTGAGTCTGCTTTGGGTGATAGTCCTCTCAACAGAAAATGATAAATTTGTGCCCATAACTCAGCAGCTCCAGCACAAATGCCAGTGCCATAGGTTACAGCAGAGATGAAGGTAGGCTGAAGCTGGAGGTGGATGCCCTGAAAGGACCATGGCACAGGCAAATTGAGAATGCTGACTTACAAGAAATGGGTGACTGGGTAGCCAGAAGGCAAAACCTTTCCATTTTAAAGCTGGGGATATCAAGAGTGAATTGCCTTATGTGAAGTTTGGTCACTGTCACGACCACAAATCATAATATCTTGGAAAATCTACAGCTGAGACAGGGACTTTCTGTCCCTTTTCAAGGAAGACCTTAATCACTCTATAAGTGATATCCTGGAAGCTACGATATTATGCAAGACAATCTGAATAAAAAGGTTTAACTTACTGGCTCAAGCCTGTAAAGTGAGTCAGTGGCAGAGCACTTAGCATTTAGTAGGCTGGTTCTTGTCCTTACTTTTAGTTCACTGAACAATCCTTCCTCAGGTTTGAATGCAAATCTGCAAACAAACTTCTTTATAGAAGCACAGTCATTGGAGTTGGAAAGGACCTCTAGAGATTGACTAGTCCAACCCTCCACCAAAGCAGGGCTGTCCAAAGCACAGTGCACAGGGCTGCACCCAGGCAGGGTTTGAGTATCTCCAGAGCCAGGACACTCTGGGTAGCCTGTACCAGGGCTTTGGGACTCGCACTGGAGCAAGTTTGTCCTTAGGACTAAATGAAACTTGTGTTCCAACTTGTGCCTAGTGCTCCTTGTCCTGTCTCTGAGCACAACTGGACACAGTCTGGCTCCATCTTCCCTACAGCCACCCTGCAGGTAGTTATAGAGATGAGTAAGGTCTTAGTCTTCTTCTCTCCAGGCTAAACAGTCCCAATTCTCTCATAAGAGAGGTGCTCCAGGCTTCCAATCTTTGTTCCCATTTAACTAGAGCTATATGTTTCCTGCAGGGTGACCGTGGGCCAGCTGGCGTGCCAGGAGGAGCAGGGGCACCGGTATGTATAGTCGTTAAATAAAATTCAGTGTTTGAATAGCTGATAAAACAAGTCAAGCAAGGCACTGAGCTGTAACCTCCATCTGTTTGTGGAACAGCAGTGCTTGGCTAGTACTTCCTTGGCAGGTAGGAAAATGAGGTGTTTTTCCTAAAGAGATCAGACTTTTCAAGCCACTGAGAGTTTAAATTCCTGCTAAAAGGCCACGAAGGAACACTGTGCATACATGATAACTGTGGACTTGGAGGCCGTATAGTGAAGAAAGCAAAGGAAGCTCTTTCATTGCTGAAGTTTGATACAGATAAAGGAATTTCCTGTGTTCCTGGGCAAGCACACATTCCTGAGCAGCTTTTTACCACAAATCAAAATTCTAAATGCTAGGTATTGCCATGCCTATTGAGTTGCTCAAACATTTGCTTTAGGGGAATGCTGTGTCAGCTGTTTAGATGTGCTGTTCCAAGATGTTTCTGAGAATCATCCAGAATCATTCCGATTGGAAAAGACCCTTGAGATCATCAAGTCCAAACATCAACCCTCCTCTAAAACACATCCCTCAACACTACATCTAAATGACCTTTAAACACCTCCAGGGATGGTGGCTCAATCCCTCCCTGGAGGGGAGTAATCACCTTCCCTTGTACCAGCCAGGTGAAGGTCTGGTCTAGGGATATTTGAAGGAAATGTCGATTCAGGGTTATAGATTATAGTCTGGGGCTGAACTAGATGGGCTGTTAAGTGCAAGGCATCAATTAGATGCTTTGCATTTAAAATCACATTTAAAATCACTACCTAAATGATGAGAGGAGAAAGGACTGTGAATTCTGTCAGGCAAAACATAAAATTGCATTAAAAGTGGCCAGAAAAGAGCATAAAGAAAATCTGCAAAAGGCTTTAACTCACTAAGAAATCGACTGAGCAAACAATCAGGACTAGCAGGTACCTAAAGATAAAAAAAAATCTTGATTTTACATTAATTGTGGTAACGTGAGATCTGCCTGTGACTTCTCAAAAATGAAATCATGAGGTTGTAAAAGAAAAGTTCATGAAAACATTATCTCAGTATTCAGAAAGGGTAAAGAGAACCAAGCAAGCAGGTTCTGTTATACTCAGGGGCCAGATGAATGCAGAAAACAAGGGTTTGAAATCTGATGAAATACTTTTTGTTCTTCTAACACATTCCTTCACACCCATCACTGTAAAATACTACAGGCTCTTATCTTTTACCCAAGAGAAAATTTGCTGTGCTTCCTATTCCTAGTCGTTGATAACAGTCTCTGTTTGCAGGGAAGGCCAGGGTCTCCAGGGTCTCCAGGAATGCCAGGAGAACCTGTAAGTACAGAACTGAGTTCTGGACTCTCGATACACCTGTGTTTCCAGCACCAAATGCCAGACTTTACAAGGAGATTCACATGTCTACTTTCTTCTTTCTTAGGGTGAAAGAGGACCTATAGGAGATATTGGCTTCCCCGGGCCTGAAGGGCCTCAAGGAAAACCAGTAAGAGTTCTTATACTGTCTATATATACACAGACATCGTATATGTTCGTCGTAACAGTACGTGTCTGAGTTCATCAGGAGTTACCAAACAATGGGATTACATCCTGCTTTGTGTTAGGCAGGGTCACATCTGCAGAACACTTACAGCTACAGTGCTCAGTATTAACTCTTCAGTCAAGAACTCCTGCGGTTGTGATGTTTTCATAGTTAGTGTTACTGAGATGTTGTCCTATGAGGGGCCTTAGGATCCTGCTCACATAAGGAACCCTCTTACAGGCTTTAGTAAAATTTTTAACCCAGATACTGGGCAGAGTCTATAGAGGACGGTTTGACACAACAGATAGAATCACAGAATCATTACGGTTGGGAGAGATCTCCAAGATCATCCAGTCCAACCATCAACCCAGCCCTACCCTGCAGAATGTGCTTAGTTAATATTCTTTAATTAAAAACTGTAAGAGGGTTGCTTATGTGCACCATCCTTGGTTTCAGCTTAGATAGAAAAGCATGTGCCTTCTGATGTCCAGTAAACCCCGTAACTCTTTTCCCCAGGTGATGCAGTGCTGCTGCTGAAGCATTTACTGTTTACTAAGGATGTGTCTAATCTGACCTCTTTATTTAATAAAAGAGTGGCAGGAGCTAAGACAGCAGTGTCTGGACTGGTTTAAAACAACCTCAATAATTCTGTGATTCTGGGGTCTGTCATGGTGCAGTTGTTAACACACTCTCTGGCATTCGCTTGGCTCGTGCCAGCTGTGACTCTCAGATAATCCCACGTTTCAGTGGTTGGGGGTAATGTAGGCCAGGGGCTGTTTCCAGCAGGTGGTATGAATGATACCACCCTCTCCTAGGAAGAAAATGTTTAGCCCAGGAAATTAAAGCTGTGCTGTACTGCAAGTCCTGAAGATCAAGTAATCATAGAATGTATTGAACTGGAAGGGACCTCCAAAGGTCATCTAGTCCAACACCCCTACAACAAGCAGGGCCATCACTCAGCCAAACAGATTGCCCAGAGCCCCATTCAGCCTGATCCTGAATGGCTCCAGGGATGGGGCCTGCATCACCTCTCTAGGCAGCCTGTTCTCACCCTCAGATTCAAGAACTTCTTCCTCTTGTCCAGCCTCAGTCTGCTCTTTTCCAACTTCAAACCATGACCCCTCATCCTATCATTCCCTGCCCTTGTGAACAGTCTTCCCCAGCCTTCTTATGTGTCTGGCCTCTTAAAAGAGGCACAGGCTCTGTATCAAGGGTAACAGGGAGCTGAAGAAGAGAGATGTCTCCCATGGTTGGGTAGTGCTGGGCCTGGAAAGAGGGCTGTGCAGGTGCATGTTTGCAGAATTACCCTGCATTTAGAGTTATGTGCAAAGATTTAGTCTTTTCTCTGCTGTCAGCTCCAATGCAAAGTGCTGGCAGCTCAGCATCATCCCAAGCTGGGCTTTGAAGCCTATTTGTGAGTATTTCTATGTCATAACCACCCACCCTGCTGCCTCTGCACTGCCCTTGACTCTCTGTCTTTCTGAAATTATAGACATGAGGACATTTATACAAAAATTGTTTGTTTTTTGCAGGGAATCAATGGAAAGGATGGGCTGCCAGGTCCTCCGGTAGGAGATCGAGTTTTTCTGTTCTGGTGTATTATACACTCCGCAGATTTTGTAGATGTTAATCGTAGGCAGTTACGTTCAGTTCTAACAGATTACTGTACCAAAAAGCCTTTCAGTGATTTGTTTCTCTGTTTTCCAAAACCAGGGTGCTGTGGGGAGACCAGGAGACAGAGGGCCCAAAGGAGAGCGTGTAAGTCCCATGTTTTCATTCCTTCTTACTGAGGTGCCTCATAGCAGAGGGGCTCCAGTCCTCTGAGATTTTTGGTCGTCTACTCTAGACCAGCTCCAATTGACCCTTCTTGTCTGGAGCTGAACACCAGGGCAGAGTAGATGTGCTCCATATAGGGGTATGTGTTGTCTCTCAGAGGTCATAGATGTCTGAATCTGCTCTCATGAAATATGTAGGAACATGTTAAAAAATAGATCCGTTTCCAGAATTATTTTTGTCTGACTATCATCCAAACCTCTCACACCTTTATAACAGGAAAGTGGTAAATATTCCCAATACAGGATCTGTGAGAGAACTTCACATAAAGAAACACAAACCCAAGGTGTTCTAGCTGCAGCACAGTGTCCTCCTGCAGTTTGAGACCAGTGGAGCCATTGCAGTTATAGAAAAAGGAACCATCAGAAATGAAAGGATGGACTAAAACTCCTGAGGTTTTCAGGTCTAACCTGTTGTAAGTAGGGTGAAGTTATGTGGAATGAAATCTCTGCCCTCTGCTCTGCCATAGTGAGATCTCACCTGGAGTATTGCATCCAGTTCTTGGCTACCCAGTTCAAGAGGGACTTGAGAGTCCAACACAGGGCTACAAGGATGTTGAAGGGACTAGAACACCTGTCTTTCAAGGAAAGGCTGAGAGACCTGGGGCTTTTTAGTCTGGAGAGAAGGCCGAGAGGGGCTCCATCAACCTCTTCTCATCAGACTTTCCCTCCAGTCCCTTCCGCAGCCTCCTTGCTCCTCTGACCCACTCCAGCTCCTCAATCTGTTTCTTGAAGTGAGGGGCCCAGAACTGCCCCCAGTACTTGAGATGAGACCTCACCAGTGCCCAGTACAGGGGAAGAATTACATCCCAATTTCTGCCACCCACACCATTCCTGATACAAGCCAGGATACCATTGGCCTCCTGGGCTACCTGGGCACATTGCTGGCTCCTGTTCAGTGTGTTGTCAACCAGTGCTGCTAGGTCCCTTTCTGCCAGGCCATTCTCCAGCCACTCATCCCCTAGTCTGTAGCTGCAGGAGGTTATTGTGGCCAAAGTGTAATGGGTGTGAGGGTGAGAGATCTCAGATTTTCTCCTTTCCTTTTATCTTGTGAGGGACTTTGAGGTCACAGCTGCTGCACTCTGATGGCAAGTTAGACTGCAGTTGGGGATGCCTTGTAGCTTCTAATAATGCAATAAAACATGGCAAGCGACCGTGGCCTGTGCAGTGAGGTTAGTTATATCAGTAAGAAGCTCTAACTCATGGAAATAATAGATTGGACAACAGGTAGGTGATGAAAACATTACACAACCTCCTTCTTGCTTCCCTCCCTTTCCTTCTTACCCAGTCTTACCATATCACATAAAAAATGGCATAGAAATAAATCTTGGGTTTATCTGTTGACATTTCAGGTCTGAGCACCGTTTCCCAGCTCTTACTGTTGAATGAAATGAATTCCATTCATCCAGCCTCATGCCTGTAGATTCTAGGTTCATCTGGTAACGATGTAGTAATTTGCTGCTTGTGGTGGAGCCTGACCTCAGTTTAAGTGACCCTAAACAACCATCAGCAGTTCATTAACCATCTGCTCCACAGTGAGCTAATAGCCAATACATTAGGATTTAATTTGTCACAAATAGAACCAATCTAAATGCCATCTCAGCGATGCTGGGAGCTGCTGATGGCCCGAACACTGCCCTTTCACTTGCAAGGGATTTGCCAGTTCTGAATGGATTTGTGCAGTTCTTGTTTAACTGAACATTTGTGGAGTAAAATATCAGGCTTCTAGGATCCCTTGTGCCTGGGTTGATGTGAGCATCTAAATTCTACCTGTGCCACGCTGGACGTTTCCAGATCTTTGTAGGAGGGTCACAAACTTTCCGCAGCCAAGTTCTGTCCTTGAAAAGTGGGGTACATGGTCAGGCTGGGATTTCTTGTTATTGATTTTGACATTAGAAGTGTGAGAAACCACAGCAAACCCTGCTGTGTTCAGAAGAGAGTGTGGCCTGTGAAGTGAGCCTCCCTGTGTGACTCGTGAAACACATTGCTGAGCAGGATTTTTTTCAGGAGAGACTTTTCCTTGTTTGTTCTACCTGCAGTGGTTTTCTTCCTACTTTGCTTTCCCCAGGGAGATCCGGGTATTCCAGGGGACAAAGGACCACAAGGAGAGCGAGGGAAGCCTGGCCCATCAGGAGAAAAGGGGGACGTGGGTCCTGTCGGGCCACCAGGAGACAGAGGCTACCCAGGGTCACCAGGTCATCAGGGTCCTCCGGGTTCACCAGGACCTCCAGGGTTTCTTGTAAGTCAGTCCACATTTGTGAATTCAGGTGATGTGAGGGCAGTTTGTGCTGAGCAACAGAAAATTAATACCACAGTATCAGAAACACTAATGGATCTCTGGGAGAACTGTAATATTGTGATGTGTTTGCACTGAAGTGACCTTTGCAGTCAAATAAAGAACACAAACACAATCAAATATTTAGGTTTTAGTGAGATCATGACATTTTGAATGCTAATTTCAGCTGCCCCCCTTTTTGTAGCATCATACATTAATCCTGATTGTTTCTTCTGCTGCTCTTGTTTTCTCTTGATCAGGGTGATACCGTTTCGCTTGAAGAAATAAGAAATTATATCAAACAAGAGGTTCTTAAGGTTTTTGAAGGTAAGAAAATTATTATACAAGTAAATTACAATTTAAACTCTGTTCTTAGTTGTTTCCATCCCTACAGACATCCTTTCGGTAGATTTCTTTCCATAACATCTAACCCAAGCTGGATTTGTCAGCTGCCTTTAGCTGTAGCTGTGTTTGCACTTGTTTCAGGCAACTTCATAGAATTAATTTTGATATCTGTAATCAGAGTATTTCCTTCTGTGAAAGATGGGCATTCGGAGGTGGTTTCCTCCAAATCCTAATAGCAAACCTATGTCTACATCACCGTAGATACACATGCGGTAATCATGTACCTGCAATGGATTGTTAAGACACTGAAGATTTATTGGAGACAGTAGAAATCTGTCATGGTCATGGTTTTGGCCACTTAGTGGGTGACTTAGGAAGGACATTAACAGCTTCTTAGGAGCAATGAAGCTGGTGAAGGGCCTGGAGGACAGGGCTGAAGAGAAGCATCTGGGGGAACTGGGGCTGTTCAGTCTGGAAAAAAGGAGGCTGAGGGGAGACCTTATTGCTCTTGACAGCTACCTGAGAGGAGGATGTAGACGGGTCGGAATCAGTCTCTTCTCCCCAGTTACTACTAATAGAACAAGAAGAAATGGCCTCAAGATTTGCCAGGGGACAGTTAGGTTGGACAGCAGGAAAAATGTCTTCCCTGACAGACTGGTCAGGGGTTGGAACAGGCTGCCCAGGGAGTTAGAGTCACTGTCCCTAGAGGGGTTCAAAAACAAGAACATGTGCCTCTGGGGAACCCTAGGAAACAGGGTTTAGTGGGCAGGGTGGGGTTGGGTTGATGGTTGGACTGGATGATCTTGGAGGTCTCTTCCAACCTTAATGATTCCACGCTTCTATGATTCAGTGACTGCCTAAAGGAGAGAAAGGCTTTCAGCCATGCAACTGTAAGCTGCTGTGCATTTCAGCAGACAACCCTGCTGGGCTCCTGAAGTCCCTTGCAGGACCACTGTCATCTTCCAGCATAGTTTTAGATAAGTACCAGATTCAGACAAGGTGTTCATATACTGTCACCTTCCTAAGTGTGTCCTGACTCTGAAAAGGAAATGTTTTTCTTTCCCCAGCTTTTTCTTAGTCACAGTTGAAGAGCTGTGACTAAAGGAGGTGTCTGAAACAAGCTCAAACACCTCCTGACAGTAGCATCTCCTGTCCATTGCAAGGTGTATTTCTTACACCTGCAGTCTGCTGAGCCAGTTTGTCCTTCACACTTGTGGATACAAATCCCTTCTATTGTTTCAGTATAAATGAAATAATATAAAGCTTTTTTTTTAACCTGTGTGGTCAGTTTTCCCCTTTCTGACAAGGCCATTGTTTTGTGTTTTTTCAGCCTTCTCCAGGCTGGGGACTTAGGGCACTTTATTTCACCCGTGTGAACAGTTCATCTGAAATGTCTGCAATGAATGATGTTTGCTGAGCACTGGAGGTTTTTTCACCACTGTTTTCATGGTTTCCGCATATTCCAAGAACTGTTCATGGCATTTAAGCTCTACTTTGCAATGTTGTGTGGGTTCCAAACATATAAGGAGACCCTTCGCAGGAGTATCAAGTACTAATTACTCGGTGTTCATGGATTTTAAATACTTCTATAAGTACATATTATGGATTATGAATACTTCTGTAAACTCATTCAGTCTGAAGTGACAGAAGTCATTTGAAATCTCAGAATGCTTTAGTCAACAAGAGTAGTGAGAGAAACTCCAGTACAACTTTGTTCAAAGGGTAAAGACTCACACGTGACTCTGGTTTGCACCTGAAGGCTTCATGACTTAGAGAAGCACTTAATCCTTTGACATTTCAAAGGATTAAACACCTTACTTGCAGAGAATCAACTGTAACTGAGGCTTTGGGGTTGAATTATTTCCCGTAGCAGATTTCTGACCCACTTTTTTTCTTGTGTCCTTGGTTACTGAAGAAAGGATGTCCCAGTTTGTATCCCAGCTGAAGCTCCCTGCTGCAATGCTTGCCTCCCAAGCACATGGCAAACCAGGGCCTCCAGGAAAAGATGGGTTACCAGGCCCTCCAGGAAAGGATGGATTGCCAGGGCCACCAGGAGAACGTGGAATTCAAGGTAGGAATTCCAGCAAAATCTTCCAGTAGAATTGTATCTGGAAATCTACAGACACTTGCTAATAGTGATTAAATAAACTCATCCAGGATTACCCACCTGGCTTCCTAATGATTGCTATTTAAAACTCTACTTGTGTTTTTCCAGAGTATATCTAGATATTAACCTATAGAACATGTGTGGATTTTACTGATAAAAAGCTCCTAATCAGTGCACTTTCTTCTGCTAAGTGGTAAATTACAGGTGAATATCTAAAGCTGACAGATGTGTAGACTGCTCTAAGCAGGTTTTTTTTCCTCAAGATAACAAGGAAGAAAAAACTATGCCGGTAAAGACTCACACGTGACTACCTTGTTCTGTAGTTCTACTTCTACCTTGTTCTGTATTTAAGACCAAAAGATTTGATCTCCAAGTCTGAGTCAATGGGGGAGGAAAAACTGAAGGCAGATACTCTTTAGGAAGCAGTGAAAAGTTAAATATTACCATAGCAATTCTTCTACCAGTGGAGTAATCTGTCTTCACAAAGCAGTGTCTGATTAATCAGCCTCTGACCATTCCTCAAAGGGAATTCAGAACACTCACTTCACTGCAAAATGAGCTCCAAGGGATCCAGGCTCATGGTAGCTGTGTTCTGCAGTAAAGTCGGCCCCTCAGAGACTAAAAGGAAGAGGACAACAGAATAAAAGGAGACTAGAATTTGTCAGTGATATTTTGTGGGTGGGTAACGTGTAAATTGCAGCTTATCTGTAGGTAGTTCTTTATTATCTTTTGTTAGTTTGGTCTGCTCTAGAGTCAGAGCAAGTCAGACTGGAATGAAGAACATGAGAGCAGAGCCGAAGATGTGTGGATCCCAGAGCTATCAGAAGAATAAAGACTTACTAACACTGATAAGCACAAACCCCTGGCAGAAGCTGAGAAAATGCAATGAGCTCAGAATGAGAAGAACAAGAATAAAGGATCAAGGAAAACAGTAGAAGGCTTAGGACAACACTGACTTCATCCTTACCTAAATACTCAGATCACTGTTAACTGTTAACCTCAACGCCAGTGCTGGATGATTCAGTGATGGTACATGCGATGAGTAGTCTCAGATGCTTCTGAGAAGTAGAAGGTTGTATTAGGCTTCATTTCCAGCTAGTGAACATCACAAGTTAAGGCTATAGCTATGCTTGAAAAAGAAAACAAACAACAAAATAAAGACGCTTGTTCATGTTTCAGTAAAAATAGTGCCCCCAGGACACAGGATTTCCAGTTATTTACTGCTCTGCTCAACTCTTTTTTAATAGTGAGACATTCCTTTGGACTCAGTGATCTTAGAAGTCTTTCCCAATCTGAGCGATTCTGTCTGATTCTGTGTGACAAGCTAAGGAAGAAGGTTATATATCCAAAGAGAAATTAAATTACCCTTTCAAGGAAAGAGAACAGATTAATCTTTCCTCCTTACCACACAGAGTAAGAGACAGCATGAGAGAAGCATAATTCCCCTTCTTGCCTTCTCCTGTTGTGCTCGTGCGTGCTACTGGTTTTATGCCAACAGCAAAGCTCTGAGCAGACTGATGAGCATCTGCCTGTGTCCCAGCTCACTTCCAGCCACAAAGAGAGCAGACAAGATTACTTGGAGAAGCATGTTGTGCACATGTGGCTGAGTCCCTCAGTGCTGCATGCACACACAGGCGAGTCCCTCCCTTCACCTTTGGTATTGACTGACAGCTGCTCCTCACTGTATTTCTCACTTGAGAGTAGCCCAAATCACCAGTCCCAGGGTCTTGCTGTGTACAGCAGCACACAGCTGGGTAAGCAGAGTGAAACGATCGCTTGTCCCATACAGAAAGGGGAAAGAAGTTGACACTTTTTAACAGGACCTCTGTGAACCCCTCCAGAGCCTATTTATGATGCTGCAAAAAACCTGCTGGAGCCAGCCAGCAGGAAGGGCAGGTGCTTAACCTGTAGCTTCACAGAGGTCCTTCCCTCCTCTTTGACTGACAGAGTGGTAAGAGGTTGGAACAGGCTATCCAGGGAGGGGGTGGAGTCACTGTCTCTGGAGGGGTTAAAAAAATGAATAGATGTGGCCCTGGGGAGCAGGGTTTGGCAGGCAGGGTAGGGTTGGGTTGATGGTTGGACTGGATGATCTTGGAGGTCTCTTCTAACCTCAATGATCCTATGATTCTGAGATTTTATGCCTTAAGTGTAGTGCCAGTTCCTCTGGAAACTGGTCTGGCATGACTGGATCAAATTCTACCAGAAGCTAAATCTGCACAGCAAACCAATGGGTAGGGTTGGGCCCAGCAGCAGAAAATATAGACACTAACTTCTGGAAGTGTAGGCATAGCCTTCACGAAGTGTACTGAAGTGTATTAGTAATGAAGGTATTCAATGCCAACTCTTGGGCATCGAACTATTAATTTCTACTGAAATCCAGAATCGTTTCTGGCTGGCTTTTTTTTCCCAGTGTACCTCAGCTACTCCCTACTCCTCAGGTAGAGACCATTTGGATTTTATAGGATGGTCTCCACAAAAATATATTACACAAACAAACAAGAAAAACCCCAAACACCAAAGAATGAATTGCAACTTAAATGAAGAAACCTGCAATTGGTATTTAAACTGACGTCATATAAGATTATAAGATGCAGAAGAAGTTCTGCAGGCTGGGTTAAGAGGGTTTTCTCTCTGAGCACCCTTTCTGTTGCTCTGTGGTTGATTTGTGTTCTAAGAACACTGAGTATTTGCACAGACAGCACAGGGGGTGCCTGGGTCTCTTTGTTCCCCACCATAGTAATGTCATTTGCCTCACATTTCTATTCAAGAACCTCATGTTTCTCTAGATACTTGCTGTGCTAGTTTCGAGGGCTGCATTCTCCATGAATGTGGAAGGTCTCCAATACAGGGCAAACACCTTTAGGAGCAGTTTAGATGAAAGAACTTATCTCCAAGCTCCTAGCTGCGAACCTGTGACATTTCCAAGTCTAGCTGAGGATGTTACCAGAGCAAATCTGCTTACCATGGTGTTTGTGAAGAGCACCAAACCAAGGGTGCTCACCTGTGACCAGAGGAAAGCTCACCCCTTTGAACACCTCCTTTCCTGCGACTGTTTGCTGCACTACCTATACGGGTGCACATTTCCACACCGCAGCTTTGGGGTTGCAGAAATAATGGCAAAACTTCTGGAACCCAAGTACAAGGCTTTGCTACAGCAGTGGCCCTTTGAGTTACGCTGGTACCTCTTACTGGAATTCTGATCTCTACCAATGAAAACAAACAGCATCTTGACATTAAAAACGGTAAATTAAAACCTGATTTATGAACATGGTAATTTTACTTTGGACTGTGTAGGAGTTGGTCACTTAAAGCTCAGTGAGAAGGTGATGTCCTCTGGAAGTGTCATCATGGCCCTGCTGCCAAGCAGAAATAAAATCCTCTCCTGCCAGAGTGAATCATGACATAGTCTGAGTTGTTTACACTATGCTGACATCCTGTGAGATAAAGACCTTATTGTAGAAAAGAGCTCTGGGAGGTTTTGCCTTAAACAGCAGCATCACTAGCACGCACCTGCTGCTGCGTGCAAACCAGACCTCTCTGCACGTGGGTTCAGATGCTGTTAGCATGGATGGTCGGGTGGGTGTTTCCCTGGGTCACATCTCCACATTGTCAGGCTGCTCTTTGTTCTGTTGTGTGGGGTATTGGCCTTTAATGTCTAGAATTCCAGTGATGTTTACAGAACCTTTCAGTCTGAGCTCTTTTCAATTAGCAGATCCCTGTGTTAGCAGTCACCATGGAGATGGGATGTATCCTGACTCTACTTTCTCTCTTTTCCCCATAAGTCAAGAAATATAAACTAAGTGGTTAGGGGCACCTCCGCTCAGTAACATTACAATGAGCTGGGTCTGTAGTGAGAAAGGTACTGGAACTACCTGTTGTAAATTAAGAAATGATGTAAATATAATCAGTAGGAAATGGAATAGAATCGGTGACTGCATGATTGAGCTCCAGTAGGGACAACCGCTGGACCTTACACAAGGTTTTCAGAGCAAACCAAAGTATAATTGCTCTAGAAATAAATACAATAGAAATAAATAGTATATGAATGCTACATAAATAAACACTATATAAATGAAAACTGTATAAATAAATAAATATAATAAATGAATACATACAATATGAATAAGTACTGTATTATTAAAGGCTGTATGAATAAATACTCTATAAAGTAGTATACAAATAAATAGTGTATGAATAAATACTCTATAAAAATACCATACAAATACTACATGAATAAATATAAATACTATACAGATACTATATGAATAGGTATAACTAAATACTATATAAATACAATATAAATAAATGCTAAATGAATAAATACTACATGAATAAATGCTAAATGAATAAATGCAGTATGAATATAATAAATACTATATGAATAAATACTTTAAAAATAGTATATACATAAATGCTATATAAAAATATATGAATAAATGCTAAACAAATAAATACTCTGGTCATTTGAAGAGCAAACTCCAGATTCATGATTGAATCCAAACACCTGCATAATCCCTTTTCACAACCCCCATACCACCCTGCCGTGGTAGGGGGATTGGACTAGGTGATCTTTCAAGGTCTGTTCTGATCCCTAATGATTCTATGAATGCATGCATGCATGTGGCTTTTGCAGTTCTACTTAACACCACTCAGTGCCCAGAGTGCATGAGTAATATTTGGGGTTTCTCTGTGACCTTTACCCTGTGCAGTGTTCTGCATGCCACTCTGCATGAGTTTGCTGAAGATCTTGCTGCTTGTTGGGGTGCTGAGAGAACAGTAAAGTGTTGGATGCTTTTTTTTTTTTAAGCCTAGAATGACGGTAGCAGGCAATAGATTATCTGCAGAAGAGTATCATGAGTTTGTAAGGGAAAGCCTGATTACTCTGTGTATCCTTCCTACTGCTGTGTCTGTTGTAACAACCCTGAAGTGGTACTCTTAGCACTTGCAATAGTTTCCTTGGTTCTGGGATATTGTGTCCAGTTCTGGGCCACTCAGTTCAAGAAGGACTTGAAAGAGCCCAGCGCACAGCCACAAGGATGATGAAGGGAGTAGAGTGTCTCCCTGATGGGGAAAGGCAGAGGGAGCTGGGTCTCTGCAGCTTGGAGAAGACTGAGGGGGTGATCTCATGAATGATTGTAAATACGGACAGGAGGATGGAGCCAGGCTTTGCTCAGTGGTGTCCAACGATAAGACAAGGAGCAGTGAGTGCAAGCTGGAGCAGAGGAGGTTCCACCTCAACATGAGGAGAAACTTCTTTACTGTGATGATGACAGTCCTGGCACAGGCTACCCACAGAGGGTGTGTAGTCTTCTGCTCTGGAGACGTTGAAAACCTGCCTGGAAGCAGCCCTGTGTGACCTGATCTAGGGGATCCTGCTCTGGCAGGGGGGTTGGACTGATGATCTTCAGAGGTCCCTGACATCCTGTGATTGTCCCCTGGAGTGCCAGTGTTGCCACAGACCCTGGATACACTGAAAAGACAACTTTCACCATCCCTCTGCCAATGCAAATGAATCCACAGGAGTTCTCAGGGTGTTTGATCCCACTCTGCTGACTGCTCAGCCTTGACTTGACTCTTCTCTTTTGATTTAACCAAATTCTCAGCTCTTCACAAGAGGCAGTTTACTGTATGACACCGCAATGCTGGAAATATACTGGTACCCAGAGCAGAACGAATTGCATCTGCCAGCTTCTGGTCACATTTTTAGTTAATGTTAGACACACACAGACCAGAGAGGGCAGAGATTCACTCTGTTTGTGGGCAATCAGAAAAGGTCTGGTGAGAGACTTCAGGTGGCCTTTGGGTTGGTGCTTTACATCACTTCATGGGAAAGGTAACTCTGGAGCACAGCACACATTTGACTCTTCAGTAGAGGCACTTCAGAAAAGTAACTCTCAGTATTGGGGAAAGGGCTGGCTCGTGAACATCCTCTGGCAGAGGATGTGATGGCTACTGCTAGAGAAAGCTCCTACAGAAACACAAGAGATGGCTCAGGGAAAAACCAACAGTCTCAGAGAAAGAAGGGAGCAGGTGTCTTATTGATTGCCTATCACCAAAAGATACAGAGGGTCACTTTACAGGAAGAAGATACTCTTATTTTCATATCTTTATTCTGTGTAGGTTATAGAGGACAGAAAGGAGAACGAGGTGAGCCTGGGATTGGACTGCCCGGTAACCCTGGACCACCTGGCCCTGCAGGTACAAGTCTCTGGATTTATTTCTGCTCCTGTTATTTATGAACTAACATAACTCTCCTGGTCTTCATGCTGGCTTTGTCCCTATGCTTTGCTTCCCCAGCTTGGCTGTAGCCTGAGGTCAGGCCCCCCTGCTGTCTTGCATAGAGCTGGTGTGCAGGTCACTGCACATCTTTCAGCCAGGACTCTGCTAATTCTGCCTTTGTTTTACCAGCCGCTGGCCTGCCAGGCCCACCGGGAACACCAGGCTCACCTGGACCACAGGGGCCACCTGGAGTCAGCGGGAGATGTAATCCGTCCGATTGTTACTACCACACATCACAGAGCTGGCCACATGCTAGCAGGAAATAAAACCCCTCTGCCCTAGACTCTTGGGGTCACAGTCACATTTCACTCCTCTCGATAAGTTGACTTAACCTGTGAGATATTTGGTAGATAATTTAATTTGATTTTCCCCTTGACACTTCATGGCATCTGGAGAGTCAATAAGGCATGGGATCAAGCCTTTTCCTGCAGTTTGTGGAGTCATAGCTCTGATTTGATGCCATGTATTTTCCTGAGTGCATTCCACGTGTTACCTGTCTCCTATTTATTTTGCTTGCAAGAGAAAATAGGCCCAAATAATTTTCGTAAGGTCCTTTCTTCAAACAAACCCCTTCGATCATAACTTAAGGCAGTGTGTTCAGCTCAGCCTGGAAGCTGCCTTTATTTGTCTGTCTGGCAACGAAGTTTCAATGGAGAAAGTACATTTCTGACATGGTGAAGTGCCCCACTGCATGGCCAGTGCAGGACCTGAGCTGGAGCACTGGGAAGTCTGCTCAGACTAAATGGCCACGTCCCTTGGGAAGCTCCAGCACACCGGCTGAGCTGGGGCTGCACTGTGCCCCACAGACGCTCTCCACCATTCCAGGCTCTTCCTACGTGTTGAAGAAGGAAATGGACACATGTCAGTGATCTCTTTAACCTCATCCAATGCTCAGCTTCATAACGGAGGTTCGTCAGGTGTAACACCATGAGAAGCATCACTCCTGATTGAATGTTGTCCCAGTTGAGGACTTCTATGTTCATTTAGTCCTGGTTGTGGATACTCTAAACTTGCTAGAGTTTGGACTGGGTTTGGACATCAACTGCCAGCTGAAGTCCCCAGCTGAGAACTGGCATGACTACTAACCCTCAAGTGGACTTAATGTCATGTCATGGCCTGTAACTTAGCTACTCTGCCCTTATGTCTGCAAAGATCAGCCCTTGCTGAAGAGCAGAGGGTGGTGGGTACACAGTGAGACAGTCAGTGAAGGAACTTCACCAACTTCTATCCTACTGGTATCACAGTTTTCTTCTTTCTCCACCAATCCTGTGCCAAAAGACACTTGAGCAGAGCGTGGGGACAGCAGGACTTACAAGTCTTAATAACTGGTTGCAAAAAATGACTTGAGTTCAGGAGAAATACGGACAAAATGCAAAGCCCTCCTTGGGAAGGTATTTGCAGGTAAATCCTACAGGACCAGGCACCGTCGGTGAAGAAACACAACAGGACAAGCTGTAAGGCTTGTAGAGCACCAGGTGCTGAGCAGAAGAAAAGATGGAGAAGATTGATCACATAGAAGCTGATTCTGAAAAGGAGGGAGAAGTGTTGGCCAGAGTTTCACCCCTGCTTCTTAGGAAACAGCTGATCCTAGAGGTGTCCTGCAGAGGTTGCTGCAGTGCAATAAGCAGTGATGGTGTTGGTAAGGGCACATGGACAGCTGTAATCCACAGCCACAAAACTCTGCTGAGGACTCTTGCCCCTGAGCTGAGTCATTCTCTTCCACCTCAGGCAGGGAAGTGGCTTTGTTTGACTTCATGCTTCAGCAGTGTTGACCCACCAAGGTTCCAGAGAAGCCAACGCGAGACCCAAAGCTGGCTGATGTCTGGGGTTTGGCTCAGAGCAAAGCAGCATGGCTGGTGAAAGGCTCTAAACAAAGAAAAGGGCCTTTTTTGTTGACTGGCGTTCCTAGCACTTGCATCCAGCGTGGAGGAGCGAAGTGAGAGCAGGATGTGAGAGAGTTCACTCAAGACATGACAAGCAAAGGCCAGCCTCCAGGCAGGGTTTCTAAGAGAGAAGCCCTCTGGACATCTATGAGATACATGGAGGGAGGGAGGAAGGTGCTTGGTACATCAAAAGTGTTGAAGTGAACACAGAGATGAAGGCTGAGAGTGAAACACCTGAGGCAGGGCAGCAGGAAGGAGGCAGCAGAAACCCTGTGATGTACCATGAGCCCATCTTCTGATGGCAACCTGCGAACTGTAAGATGCCCTGCATGTGGGGACCTGCTGTGAGGGCTCAGGGTGTGCCCCTTGGGAGGACAGACATGTCCGGCTGATGGCAGCAGCACAACTGTCACGGTTACTCTTCTGCTCATCCCTTTGGGATGCAGTGGGTGCCCATCCTATTGGGATGAAGGTGTCTTTGGAACTAGTGCTCCTGGGTCTGTGATCAGCTCAGAGTGTGCTGTGCCTGACCCAGACCTCCAGTGCCCACGGAGGGCATCTCCATTTGCTCAGTGGTACTGACCACCTTCGCAGAGCAGCTCCTCAGAGCATTGCAGCCATGTGATCCCCGGGAGCTGCTGAGGTGACTGAACACCAAGTCCTGAGGCATCCACTGCTGTCTGTGCCTGCCAGCCCAGTGAGAGAAGCTCAGGTGCTGCTGCATCTATTGATGGCCACCCCAGCAGGGGAATTGGCCCAACACACCACTGTCCATTCAGCTGGATGAACTGCTGGTCAGGGATCTTGCAGAAACGTTTCTTTTTCATTGGTTTCTTGTTTTTTCTTGAGCGATTCCAAGCTGTGTATAAAAATGGAAATATTTTTGTACTTCCTAAGTTAATTTTAAACTTCATTTTTCCGTGGCAATAGCCAGAAGGGCGCTGTCGTCTAGGAATCGGTACCCCAGCGACTGTTCCCACGCAGCGGCCCCCGTCCTGGCAGGCTGTACATAGGCTACTGTGCCACGTCCCTGCTGTCTGTATATTTGGTTGCTTGCAGCCAGCTGAACGCCAGCGGCTGTTGTTTGCCGGATGCCGTTGCTGTACAGTGATTCCCTCGGACTCATGGAGAAGCAGAACACTTTTTTTATATTTGAAGAAATTTTATTTTTTCATCCACATTTCCTACAGATGCCTTTTTTTTCTTTCTATAGGCTCCGATCTAAAGGTCTTTTAACCGATCAGGACACTTTGAATTGATTTGCAGGTAACTTTTGGTAATTAGTTGGGAATTTGGTAATTATCACATTCTTTTGTACTTCGCTAACAGCCCGCTTGGATTTTCTCACGGGAGAAAAACGGGTATTTTGTTACAGGGGCTTTCTCCATACCTTTCGAAAGGTGCTGTGTTCTTTACTGGGATAGGACAGAGTTAATCCCAACTTTAATTTGCACTGGGTTGTTCCTATTCTCCATTTTTTTAAAGCAGACTGCTGCTCCCATGTGGTTTGCTTTGCGGTGCTGTCTTGGGCTTTGGGAAGAGGGCTGGGGAGGACAGCACAGTGCGGGACTGTCCTGTGGTTTAGCTGTCTGCAACCTGCTCTGAGCAGCTGCAGGAAGCACTGCAAGGAGCTAAACACAGAGGGTTCTTAGCCTAGGCTGTGAATCGTTGCATACAGCACGACTTTGAAACAATAGCCCTTTGGCAAAGTGGTTTAAACCTCTCTTGAAACTCCCACAAGCTTTGTTCTCCACGTGGTCAGGCTGTTGTTATATACCATGGCAAGTTGCATTATTGTCTACTAAGACCATGTTGGGGTTTTCTTCACATAGCTACGGACAGAACTACTCCGATAAAGAAAGTGAAAAACTTACTAAAGGGGAACTTTCCTGAGGCTGGAGCAAACCCCCCTTTGCACACAAGGCTGAACCTGCTGCAGGAGACAACCCAGTGCTGCAGTGACTCCCCAGTCAGGGGGTTTGATTTGGTTCTTGATTTTTGGGATTGTTTTTGTTGTTTTATTTTCTAAACTCCATTTAGTTTTGCCTGATAGTATTTGCAGAAATGCTGCCTTTGGTTTTTGATAATCATGTTAAGGTCATATGCTTAACTTTTATTTGTGGGTACACGTTATAGGAGAACATGCAGTAGCAGGACATCCCACTTTCAGCCTTAATCGATGTCCACTGCAGTGAAGTTTGTCCCTAGAGGTGCAGAATGTCTGCTAAGTTAACAGAAATCACCAGTGCAGCTGAGTTAAGCAACCTGTTAAGTACCAGTATTGTTGTCTTAAACTGGATTGGCTTACTGGGCTATGAAGCAGGATTGACTGTTGCATCCATGCTCCCATGGTGGCAGATGATGATGTTGTGTAGGCAGAGCCTTGTTAAATTGGTGTGGTTTGTCAACAAATGGATAATCACATCAAATATTGCGGCGCTTCTTTTTCACGAGGGTGAAATCCTATTTTTCATAGCAGAATACACCTGAATCATTTTGTTTTCTTGCTTTTCTGTTATGTTTCTGTACAAGTCTTGTAACAAATGGCATTTTATCAACTTGTTTCTCAAAATATCATACACAAAGCCAGAGACAACCTTGTGTTTTACCAGTGCAGTAGGTTTGCTGCTCTATCACGACACAGTAGTATGTGAAAAGTAGCTCGGGAATCAGGACGCTGTCGGTTTGGGGTTGGTGTTTTGACCATGTGTTTGTTAGATTCTGGCTCTACCATCACACAAACCTTCCCTGAAATCTGTTCTGGCTAGGACCACTAGGCTGTACTGGCTGCAGGTTTAAATCCATCTTTTTACACATAGGTGGGTGTTGGCCATGGAGAACAAGTTTCACCACGACCAGTGTTTGAGTGGAGAACTCAAGCTTTGCAACACCTTAAGGAACGGTGGGTTTCCAATGGTATTTGCTAACATCACAGATTCTGACCAAAATGAAGTTCATTAACTAAACGGAATGTAGTCTGCGTGTCAGAACGGTTTTACCTGATGTTCTACAAACACAAGTGCAGTCCTTGTGCTGGAGCTGCAATGTAGGTATCTTCTGTCTCCAGTTAATGACCCAAATCATTTGCAGAGACACACTGTGCTGTTTCCTTTCATTTCTGAGTGACCACAGCCAGCACTGACTGAATCACTGTACCTGCTCACTGGTTGCTTCTTCCCTGTGTTTGACTTTTGGTTTGTAAAACTTAGGCCTCTGTTCAATGGGAAGATGTTACATGGATAGAAAAAACAGTTTGGACATTTTTCCATGCTCACTGAGATCTGGAACAGGATTGTAGATAGAGATGGAAGTTTCAACTACTTCTGCATATGGTTTTGCCCGAAAGGATCACCTCTCCTTCTCTGTCAGACCAGAGAGCTGAGTGGCATACAGCCACCGCAGTGAGCTCAGGGGAGCTGCAAGCTGGAGCTGGCTGCATTTGGGGTGGTTTAGTTTAGCCCACACTAGTGTGGGAGATTTATGCTTCCTGTGGGTCATGGACCCTTTTCTGGAGAAAACCAAAAGGCACCAAACCATGGATTTATCACAGTGCAGTTAGACCTCCAGGATCAAGAGCAGTTACAGAGATCCTGATGAGTATGAGTGATTTTCACCAGTCTTTTGTTCAAAAAATCTCACAACATTTTATCGTGTTGAAGTAGAAAGAGATGAGAACATGATTTACTCAGGACTTGCCCCAGGTTTCTGCAGCATCTGCTTGGAATGGGCAGCATGTTGTGAGTGGCTTGTGACACCTCTCGATCTCTCTACTTTGCTCCTTCTGGATCTGTTGGTATTTTTTTTTCTGTATCACCATAGCTGATAACATCCTCCTTTTAAATCCCTCATCCTACCTTTATTTTTCTGAACTTTATTTGCTTGAACATGCTGTAACTGAGAATTCAGCTCCTGCTGTGTTGTGCCATAAGGTCCACCATTCCTCAGACACCATTTTCCCATTGTTGCATAAGACTAGTGATTGATAAGGACTTAGATTCACCATCACGTCCCATCACGACTTGTAATGGGCGTGAGGATTTATCCTGCAAGTCAGCTTGAAGGCAAAAACAGCATCACCATCCATCAATTCTGCATTGAACTGCCCCTCCGTGTTGGATTTGTTAGGCTGTCATCAGTCTTCTTTGGTTTTCAAAGGGATGTTTTCTCTCCTTCGTGAGTTTCTTCCCATCGTGGGATTTGACACATTAATCCAGACTGTTTTTTAAAGCACCTCCCATCGGTATTGAAATGTTGGGGGGTTCTTCATTATGTTTATGCAATACACAGGGAAAGGAATGTTTTTGTTGTTATCAGGATGGGGTTGTTTGTTCTTTTTAACAATTTTACACATTTCTTAGTCAAAATAAAAGTTTGCTGGGGAAAAGACATTTTGTTGTGGCTAGTGATGTTTTGTTGCTGTGCTACCTAAGGAGCAGGTTTGAGGATTAGTTCCTAAATGAGTAAAAACCGACTTAATCCCACAGCTCTAGAGAACGCCTTTTGGTGTGAGCAAGATAAACTGTAGAACATCTTCATTATAGGACAACTCCTGCTTCTCTCTGAAAGCACAGCAGTCATCCAGCTTCTGTCTCGATTCTCATAAATCTTCAAAGTTAAAAATTCTCTCAGTCTTTTTAATTTTCTTCACCTTGAAGAGCAGTAATACTCTCAGAAGCAGTAATATTCTCTCTCAGTGGCAGACACACAGCTCCCAACAGTCCAAAAAGGATTGAAGTGGACAAGAATGCAGAAGTCACCAAGGGGGTAGAAGAGGGGAGAGTGGGGGTGCAGACACCTTTATTTTCAACTTTTTACACTGAAACCTTTTTGCAGAAAATACACAAGTTAAACTTACAATTTCTGCTCAGCTTTTAAAGCTGAATACTATCCAAGCAACTTGTGAAGAACTAGTGCACTCTGCTTTGACCTGCACTGCCCTCACAGTGAGTCAGCTGGTGGTAGAGGTGACTGGCCCCACAAACAGCATTTCTCTCCATTAGCCAACACACCCACTGCAAGGTTATAGCTACCTGCAACAGGTACAAGTTCTCCAGAATCCTCATCTCTGTTATCACCACAAAGCTGTTCCACCACACACACCACCACATACCTGCTCCTGTGAGAACAAGTCCACCTGATGAGCACGCACCTGTGATGCCCCAGGTAGAGCTCACAAGCAGCCACCTCCCACTGCTGTCCCCTATGAAGCCCTCACCACCTCTCAGCTCATCTCATACCCAGTACATGAGTACTGCTGCCACCGTAAGCTCCTGTCACCCACACTGACCTGACAGCTACTGCAAGTTTGTCACAACCGGGCCGAGGGGCCTCTGGAGATCATCCAGTCCAACCCCCCCTGCCAAAGCAGTCTGCCCTAGAGCAGGACACACAGGAACATGACCAGGAGGGAGCCTTCACAACCTCTCACTGTGAAAAAGCCCTTCTTTATTTTAATCTGAACCTCCTGTGTTCCAGTTTGTACCCAGTGCCCCTTGTGCTGTTGCTGGGCATCCAGTCCCTTCCTCTTGACACCCATCCTTTAGGTATTTACAAGTATTTCTCGCTCTCCTCCTCTCGTAGCCCTTTTAAGGCACCTCCTCCACCGCCAGTGACCCCTAACTCACACTCACCGAGCCCCACGAGCAGCACCCAACCGCACACCAAGGAGCAGACCTCACACCGCCCCTCAGCACCCCTGTCCCGCTCCAGCCTCTGCTCTCGGAACCTCGGTCAAACGGTGGCGGGGGGAAGGGGGCGGTTTGGGGAGTGTTATGGGGATCAGCGACAACAGACACCGTCAGAGCGCTCGATGCTCCTCAGTGCTGCTCTTGCCCCGCTCCTGAGACCCTTCTCCCGCTGCGCAAGGGCTCCCCCGCGACCGGTGACCTCACTCGCTCCTGGCGGCGCCAGCCTGAAGACAGCGGCGAAATCTCCCCGGAGATCGTCCTCGCACAGTAATGCGGAGGCAGTCCCTGACTAGCAGCCTCTCGCTGCTGCTCGCCACGGCTGTCACGGGGCAGGCCGGCCCAGAGAAGGGAACAGCGGCTGCTGAGGGCAGCGCCAAACCGCGAGTGACGGCCCCTGCTCCTCCCGGCAGTTGTTGGCGCCGTCGCCATGGTGACCCCCTCCCTTTAAAGTCCCCACCCCGGGGGGTGGCTGGCCGTGCGGGCTGACGGGAAACAAGATGGCGGCGGCTGCTGCTTCCGAGCTTGTGACGGGATGGTGCCTCTTCGGCCTGGCGCTGCTGGTGAGCGGGGCGCTGACACCCGGGAGAACTGCGGGGTTACCCCAGCTGCGTGGCCTTGGCCTGCCCCGGGGGCGCGGGACCACCCCCGCTGCTGTCTGTCAGTCTGCTGAGCTGCTGCTCGGCCGTCCTGTGCCTCCCTTCACCGGTCGTCTCCGTGCTGTGCTAACCTCGTCTTGTCCTGCCCCTGTTCGCCCTGTGCTGTGCCCCTCTCGCCCTGCCCTTGCCCACTCCGCCTTGTGCTGTGCCCACCTCCCCCTGTCCTGGCCCGGCTCAGGCCACTCTGTACTGTGCCTTACGAAGGCCAGGCCCGTCCCGTCCCACCCTGTGGTGCCCCGCAGGACCACCTTCTCCGCCTGGCTGGGTGTCCGTTTTGCCCCTGCAGGGTGTTGTTGCTGCTGCTGGAGCTGTTGTTAGCGGAGGTGGGAAGTTTGGTCTGAGCATGGTGGATGTAGTACCAGTGTTAGGGCTGGGGTACAAAGTCTGTTGTTGCTGTACCAGTCAGTCATGCCAAGACACTATATTGAACTGGATTCCTGCTCTCTGACACCCTTATTGCACAACTCACACCTGTCTCTTCCTGTGTGTTTCAGGCTATTCTGGTTTTCTCCTGGGTTTATGTGCGCAAGTATCAGAGCCGCCGAGAAAGTGAAGTGGTTTCTACTATAACAGCGATCTTTGCCTTGGCGGTTGCCCTTATCTCATCAGCGCTGCTACCAGTGGACATCTTTTTGGTTTCATATATGAAAAATCAGAATGGGACGTTTAAGGTAAGGCGTTGTAAAAATGTTAACTGCCTCTTTGAAACAAGCAGCACATTCCTTAAGAGAGTGTTCTTGTGTTACTGGGATGTTTAAAACATATGGCACCTCGGCCACAGTAACCCCCTGCAGTGCTACAGGCTTGGGGACCAGTGGCTGGAGCACTGCTCAGCAGAGAGGGATGTTGGGGTGTTAATAGAAGGCTGGCTGAACATGAACTAGCAGTGTGCCCAGGTGGCCAAGCTGGCTAGTGGCATTCTGGGCTGTATCAAGAGTAGTGTGGCAAGCAGGAGCAGCAAGGTGATCATTGTTCTCTACTCAGCTTTGGTGAGGCTACAGCTTAAGTCCTATGTACAGTTTTGGACCCCTTGCTACAAGAAGGACACTGAAGGGCTGAAGAGGGGACAGAGATGACTATCAAACTGGTAAAAGATTTGGAACAGGAGTTGTATGAAGAATGGGTGAAGGATCTAGAGTTGTTCAACCTGGTGAACAGGAGATTGAGGAGAGACCTTATTGCTCCCTACAACTACTTGAAAGGAGGATGTAGAGAGGTGGGGGTTGGTCTGCTCTCCCTAGAGGGAAGTGATAGGATGAGGGGAAATGGCCTTAAGCTGCACCAGAGGAGGTTCAGGTTGGATGTCGGGAGGAATTTCTTTCCTGAAAAGGTTGTCAGGCATTGGAACAGTCTGCCTATGGAGGGGGTTGAGTCCCTATTCCTGGAGTGTTGAAGAGGAGGGTAGGTGTTGTGTTGTGGGACAGGATTTAGTGGTGCTGATAGGTTCAGGAAAAAGTTGGACTTGATGATCTTGAAGGTGTCTTCCAACTGTAACTGTCCCATGATTCTGGGATTCTTGTCCCCAAGCTTTTTGGAAAGGTGGGGACTCAGTGCTGTGTTCTCTCTCAGTGCTGAGAATACAGCACTGAGCTCTGTTGTTTGAAAACTGTGTTTTCAGTTTTCACTCCTGTTATTTTTGATATTTTGACTTCCAAATGCTTGTTCCTTCTGTTGTGCTAAAAGGGTCGTGTATGCCATCCTGAAGGTAGAAATAAATCCCTTTAATACTGCTTTTTGATGTATTATAGTGGGCCACTGTAGAATGGGATTTATTGCCCCTGACATGCCTTCCTTGGCAAGGGCTTTACCTGGTACCTTGATCAGCCTGTTTTTAACCTTGAGGCTTGGCCTGTTTGACAGGACTGTTAAGCTGTTTATACGTCTCTTGATTAACACAAATTGTTCTTCAAACAGTTGTCTGGTAGCATTTAGTACCTGCTAGTGTTTCTCTCCATATCTTCTGAGACTTATCAAATGCTACCTTAAAGCTTTTATGGTAGTGAATGGAGTAGTTTTGCTTCTCAAGGGTATTTCACAGTAGTTGTATAGCCCCTGAGGAAAGGAGCCGTGATACATGGACTAAAGTTGGACTTGATGTTATGTGATCATTATTCTTATGTGCAGTAGACTTTGTAACAACACCTTTTCTGCAGCCTGGGGTTACTTGGATTTCTAATGCTGTTCAGTACGAAAGAAAGCTTTCAGTTCTAGCACTAAAGAACTTGAATGTTACTTGTGAGCAAAGTCCTGAAGGGAGCTATAAGAAGGTTGCAGAGTGACTGTTTACAAAGGCCTGGAGTGATAGGACAAATTTGAGAAGGGGGGGTTTTAATTTGGAAGTTAGGAAATTCTTCAGCAGGAGGGGGGGTTGAACACTGGAACAGGTTGCCCATGGAGGTAGTTGAGGCCCCATCCCTGGAGATCTTCAGGGGGAGGCTGAACAAGTCTGTGGGCAACATGAGCTAGTTGAGGATATTCCTGCTCTCTGCAGGGAGGTTGGACTAGATGACCTTTGGAGGTCCCTTCAAAGCCAGGCCGGTCTATGATTGATCAGCACCACTTTGATCCTGAAGACTTGCTGTTTTGTTTTTGTCAGTGCTTTATTTTGTGCAGTCAACTTCAAATATGTTCAGATGCATTTGAAAGCTTATATAAGTTTTATAACATAAAGCTTATTTAAATGTATAGCAAGCACTTAAGTCTTTAGGTTGTCTGTTCCTAAGATTGCTTCTGGAACTCAAGATGTCTAGGTCTGATCTACATGTCTCATAAAACACTGTTGATATTGTCTTGTGGCTTGAAATAAGATGTCACCATGGTGTCTATGCTGTTGCTCAGAGAAAGAAGACTTGCCTCAGTGTGTTTATATAAACTGGAGGTTTATTAAAACTGCCTTTTTTTAAATATCCTTGTAAATGTAGCAGCATTTTCTTAACCTGTTTTTACCTATTAACTGTATTTAAAGTTCCTGAATCCATCAGTATGGTTTATGCTAGGAAATACTCAAGAGTATTAACCTGTGTCATGGGGGTTGGAGCTAAATTATCTTGGGAATTCCCAATCCATGGAATCCCACAATAACTGAGGCTGAGAAAGCCCTCTTAACTCATCCAGCCCAGCCCATGACCTAACATCACACTGGCCAGACCAGGGCACTGAGGGTCACAGCCAGTTTGCCCTTAAACACCTTCAGGGATGGGGGCTCTACCACTGCCCTGGACAGTCCATTAGAGTCTCTGATTATCCTTTCCACGAGGAAGGGTTTCCTAACATCCGAACTAACCTCTGCCCTCTTTTCTCTTTTCCTGTTGCTAGTTGCTTGGGAGAAGAGCCTGATTTGATTTCCCCCCCCCATCTGTCTATAACATCCTTTCAGGGAGTTGTCAAGAAGGAAAAGGTTCCTCTTGAGTCTCCGCTGTTCCAGGCTAAACACCACCAGATTCCTTGATTCCTTAGACATTCTACATGAGCAATTTTTGTATAATCTTATATCAAAATGCAATTGAATGACATGTATTTGTTTGATTTGCTGTTAAATGCTTCTATTCTTTACAACTAGAACTGGGCTGATGCTAATGTTTCAAGACAAATTGAAGACACTGTACTTTATGGATACTACAGTAAGTATTTGAAACTCTTTTCCCATTTAATAGGGCCTTTAGGACATGAGGTCTTTGGGGGTCATACTGTATTACTTGGTTAAACTTTAGTTTTATGCTTAGTGCCCTTCAACTAATTATTTCATGTTCAAGAACCCTCTAAAACTAAAATGCCGAAAGCCACAAAAATGCTGCTGTCTTCTGCCCTACAGTCTCCTGTTAATGTGTTTCCTGTCTATCTTTTTGAAGTCTGTGATGGGAAACATAATTCTGCTGTAACTTTCGTGGTACTTAACATATGCAGCATTGTGAAGCTTGCCCAATGTGTATAAAGTTAGCATAACTGTAATAACCTCTTAAGTGTTCAGCTTCAGCTTTTACCATATTGAAGTAAGAGCTGCTACAAAGGACTTGAATCAAGAGATGCCATTCTAAACAAATACGAATCTGAAAAATGAACGGAAATCAAATCTAAAACAACTGTTTCCTGAAGTGATCAGTTTTAGTTCTCCTTCTGAAACTGAAGAAAAGCTTTACAGTTATACTGCCAAAGGATACAGTCACAGAATTATTGAGGCTGGAGAAGACCTGAGCTCATCAAGCCCAGCCTGTGATCTCATGTCACCACATTGGCCAGCCAGGGCACTAAGGGCCACAGCCAGTCTGTCCTTAAACACCTCCAGGGATAGGGACTCCTCCACTGCCCTGGATAGTCCATTACAGTATCTGATCACCCTTCTCAGGAGGAAGGGTTTTCAAACATCCAACCTAACCTTCCCTTGGTGCTAGTTACTTGAGAGGAGAGCCTGACACCATCACCCCCTCCTCCTACCTGACTACAGTATCCCTTCAGGGAGTTGTCAGAGGGAAAAGGTCATGCCAAGTCTCTGCCAGGCTGAACGTCCCCAGCTCCCTCAGCGTCTCCTCTTCGGACTTTCCCTGTGGTCCCTATGAGACATAGCTTACCATGGTTTGAGTGAAATACCTGCTTTAGTGATACTAGTGCAGAGCACTGTCTGCTGTAGTTAAGTATTTATATGAGGTGGTGGTTTTCTCCTGGAAAACTACCAATTGATATTTTTGAATTTTTTTTAGGTTTGAAAATGCTTGGTTCTACACAGTAGACTTATAGATTTGGTGTCTCAGCACCCTCAGAGTGAGGAGTTTCTTCCTAGGATTCATNCCAACCTAACCTTCCCTTGGTGCTAGTTACTTGAGAGGAGAGCCTGACACCATCACCCCCTCCTCCCACCTGACTACAGTATCCCTTCAGGGAGTTGTCAGAGGGAAAAGGTCATGCCAAGTCTCTGCCAGGCTGAACGTCCCCAGCTCCCTCAGCGTCTCCTCTTCGGACTTTCCCTGTGGTCCCTATGAGACATAGCTTACCATGGTTTGAGTGAAATACCTGCTTTAGTGATACTAGTGCAGAGCACTGTCGTCTGTAGTTAAGTATTTATATGAGGTGGTGTTTTTCTCCTGGAAAACTACCAATTGATATTTTTGATTTTTTTTTTTAGGTTTGAAAATGCTTGGTTCTACACAATAGACTTATAGATTTGGTGTCTCAGCACCCTCAGAGTGAGGAGTTTCTTCCTAGGATTCATTCTGAATCTCCCTTCTTTTAGCTTGAACCCATTCCCCTTGTAATTTTTCTCCCTGTCCTGGGCACTGGTGAGGCTTCCCATCAAGTACTGGTGGCAGTTCTGGGCCCCTCTCTTCAACAAAGAGTTTGAGGGGCTGGAGTGGAGTAAGATGGACTGAGGTTAAGGTAGTAAAATGTGGGAGTTAGGGTGTTTCATGTGCTAGCAGTGACCTCTATGGGCTGAATATTCTGAGCTTTGCTTCATGATGCATGTCACTTGCATTGCTTACTGTCAGTGTGGTGTGGATTTATGACTAGTCTAAAAAAAGCAGATTTTAGAGAGGCTTAATTTCTGAAAGTACTCACAATATACAAGAAGTTTCAATCTTGTTTTAGAAGGTAGAGGAAGACTATGTTTTGAAGTTTGAAGGTGTTTTGGGGCAAATCATTCGAGTTAAATATTGTAGGGTGTGAGAGGTATCTATGGGTTAGAATCCTGAGACAGTGTGGCAATATCAAAACAACTGCATAAGCGTTCTCAAATTTCCTGAGAGCATAAAATTCAGTTCCTTATCCATTGAGTGGTCTGTCTGTCAAGTCCACATTTCTCTATTTGATAGACAAGGATGTAATGTGAGACAGTGTCATCTGTACATCAAAGTAATGTGATAGTATGATTGTTTTGATTTGGTGGTTACTCGGAGCAGTGTCTTTTGCAGTGTTCTGAAATCCTTATTCTGAAAGGGTAAATCCATTGGAGTTCACAAAGCAGTTATAGCTCATAAGCTGGCTAGTAAGTTTGATTGCCTTTTCTATGATGGGAAGAGCCAGAATGAGAGGGAACTAGAGTTGGATAGTTTCCTTTGAATTGCTAGGCAGTGAAGGAAGTGCCAGTGTAACTTTGTCTCATCACTTAATGAAATTCTTTCTCCTAGCTTTGTACTCCATCATACTGTTCTGTGTCTTCCTGTGGATACCCTTTGTCTATTTCTATTACGAGGAGAAGGAAGATGATGATGGCAACACATGCTCAGTAAGTTCACTCTCACAAGTGCACCAAGCAGCGAACAGACAAATGAATGCAGACAAAGTGGAAAGCAAGAGCAGTTCTCTGATTTGAATACTAAAATGTTAATAGCATTTCTAAGTCTATTACTACAGTTCCTTTTAAAATACTGAGGGAGCTTTTAATAATGCTTAGTCTGACATCGTTTAAGCACTCTGGTCTCACATGCAATGAAACTTTGCTGAAGTATGTAATTAACATCTGCATTGTTAATTTTTAACCTTCTTAGGAATTACTTTGAGCCTGATTTCACATACAGGAAGTTAAAACCTATTACATGAGGTTTTTTACTTGGAATAGGAAGTTTATTAGTGTGTTTTAAAGTACAAGACAGGAGGATTAAACGGATACTGAGAAAGACACTTAATTTGAGCACCTTCCTTCCTGTATCATTTGCATTTGTTCTTGAGGTTAGGCAGTTGTGAAGTACCTGAAGCTAGCACTTGGTTATATTTGTAATGCTCAGAGTGGTTTTTACATGCATGGCACCCTAGGGAACCCAACAGATGCATGCCAGCAAAGTGCTGACTTCTCAAATGCAAGTACTTCTAATTATCTTTTAATATCTCCTAATCATTGATGGTGATAGTTTTCCCCTTTCCAGTTGTGTCCTTAAGAGAAAAAGACTCAATCATAGCTGTAATATAAATTGCTGGCTTCTGGCCACAGCTGTCTGAGTGCATAGTTTATGGTGGAAGCATAATTCAGTTACTTTTTCTTGTTCTCTAGCTGTGAGACTCTTAAAAGGGTGCTTTTGACTTGTGCCTAAAACTACTTGTATTTCCAGCAGAGAACATGTTATGCTAAGTGTGTTTTGCCCTAAGTTGTTGGACAAATCCCTCTGCATTTACTTCATGTTAATAATTAACTTTCTCTTTAATATGCAGCAGATTAAAACTGCACTCAAATACACTCTGGGATTCATTGCAGTTTGTGTAGTTCTTCTCTTAATTGGGTAAGTACAGCAAGACTTGGTTCTATGCAAGATTAAGAAGGTAAATTGCACATTGTACAGACTGAGTGTGACGTATCCATCTTAATCCTTAATAGGATACTTGAAAAGAGTAACTGGAATCTAAAACATTTTTCTTGTGGATATCCTTGTGTTGCCAAGTTGTCCCTGCTTGTGCAACATGCATGCCTAGCAAGGATGTGATTGCTGTGACACTTAGAACTGGCCTGTTATCTCAGTATGGAACAGACTGTAGATTATTTGTGCCCTGTTTTCTGCCTTTGTGAACATTCCAGAACACCTTTTAGGAATGTGTCTAGTTATGTGCCTAACACTTGTCTAAATGGATGTGCATGATCAAGTTTTGCTGGGATTCATTTGGAAGGCAGACATTGTTTAAGCAGATAACTTGCTCACAGCAAGTCCTTTTTATTCTGGAACAAACTTAGGACCAGTATTGAATGATAGAGCACTTAACCCCGTGGTCTAGGGATTAGGGAGATGCTGTGATGAGTACTGGACTTTATGTTCCTGAATGTTCTTTCCAGCCATGATGATTCCACAAAAGTTTCTAACATATGCTGTGTTAAGGCTGTCAGCATTTTGACTACAATACTTGATAGCACACATTTTAGGGACATCACTGCTGAAGTAGAAACTAGAGTGGAATAATTGTAATTGTCTACCATCTTATCAGAATGTTGGTTTTGTTTTGTTAAACACCTGAGGTATGTTTCTAGGTGATGGATGTATGGTACTTGCAAGTAAAAATAATCTCTTATTATGAGAGGCTAAAGGAGAGAGAGTTAGCCTAATTATCATTGTACACCAGTGCATATATATTGTATATCCTGTTTAGAAAATCTGGTATCTCTGGTAGGTGTCAGTTGAATCCTCGGTAGCATATTTTTTTCATCCATTTTGATGAGATGGAGCTTGGTTCTTGACTTTTTGATTGTCCTCTGTGCTCTTAGGCTTATTTTTTAAAGTCTTCACCTTGTAAATGATAGCAGCTACTGCCATCCCCTCTGATACTTGGGCTATAGGACAGTGTGATTGACTTGCAAACCAGACAGCGGCGGTACTTGGCCTGGGACTAAGTTACTGCACAGTGCTACTCTGAGGGCGTAGTCTTGAAACCCACTTATCCAAACAGCAGGGAGGCAGGATTCCTTTAGGTGCTGATAGGAATCCTAATTAGACATCTCTGCTATTTTATGTATGAGGCTGCTTGTTTTCTATTAAGATGGCAACAATTAATTAGTAGCATTGTTCTGATGTGTTCAGAATGGAAAGCACCCCTGCTGCTTAAGATACTGCTGGAGCAGAATATCATACTTAAAATACTTTGAAAGAGAAGTACAAGAAGCTCAGTTTAAGAAGCAAATGAGGTGAGAAATGTGCTGAAGAAAATGGAACTTTGGCTTTATATGTTATAGTGAGGTAGGGAAGAGAAGTGTTGGTGCTGAAGCTTCCTATACTAGGGGCCCAACTGAATGTGGTAATGCTAACCAGTTGTGCTGAGCAGTAGCAGGGGGTTTGATCTCTCTGGTTGCCAACATCAAGCCATCATTAAACCAATGTTACGTACTGAATTTAGTTTTAGGAGAGTAGGACTAATGGACTAAAGTACACCTGCACACAGGGTATAAAAGAGGGGTTGGAATGTTTCCTGGTAAGTGCCTAGTAAACAGTCTATCTTGTGCTCATGTGACTGCTCATGTCAGGGTCACCTCTGTTCTGATTCATCTAGCAAGTAATGTGTGTAATCAAAACAGGTCACTAAATAGCCTCATCTTTAAAGATGAGTCTGCACAAGAGGCATCTACCCTTTACATATGATATACACTAAGGCATCTTTATACAGCAGTTTGTTTTAATCTAAAATACTTGCTTTTGAGGCTATAGGAGCACTCAAACAGGAAGGACATGGACCCGATGGAGTGGGTCCAGAAGAGGCTGCCAAAATGATCGGGGGGCCAAAGCCTCTCTGCTATGAGAACAGGCTGAGGGAGCTGGGGTTGTTCAGCCTGGAGAAGGCTTGGGGCAGGGGGCACACACGAGAGTGACCTTCCTGTCCCTGAAGGGGGCTACAAAGAGGCTGCAGAGTGACTGTTTATGAAGGCTTGGAGTGATAGGACAAGAGGCAATGGTTTCACAGTAAAGAAGGGCAGATTGATATGGGTTGTTAGGAAGAAGATCTTTAGCAGGAGGAAGGTTGTTGAAGATCTCCAGGGATGGGGTCTCAAGGTGAGGCTGGACAAGGCTCTGGGCAACCTGCTCTAGTTGAGGATGTCCCTGCTCACTGCAGGAGGGTTGGACTAGATGACCTTTGGAGGCCCTTTCCAACCTGGAACAGTCCATGATTATAATGAATGAGTGTTTGAAATAAAACCATTAGCTTGTAAAGAGTTATGAATGTTTACAGACCAATTACACATATAATGCAAACTGTATCGTAGCATAACTCACTTAAAGGAAATTAATTTAAATCTAGTCTGTTAGAAGTGATTTTTCTAAGGATGATGGTTAATGGCACCCACTGATTTAAGGATTAAGCTTGACCCATCTACACCTCTGTTATTAGCCCTGCCAAAACTTAATAGTTTAAAACTGCCTGTTGTGCATTTTCTTCCCTTGCTCTGCAGCCTAGATATTGATTGAGACTTCAATAATACTATTCCCAGACAGTGTTTTAAACAACATGGCAATTTTCTTCTATTCTTAAAATTACTGCAGTTAATTTTATTTGTGTTCAGAACTCCCAAGTTGTGAGATGTCAGTTGCACTGCTTGCTTTGCTTGCATTAACTGAATTCTTGGCTCTATCTGTAAAACACTGCACTGGCCCTTCTACTCGATTTGCTCCCTGTCAGTAGCCTGATTCGTGTTGCACCACACTGATGGCAGGAGAGTTCACACACAGAATGCTGAGGACATCAAAAGATAATCCAGTCCAATCCCCTGCCAGAGCAGAATCCTCTATGTTCCTCTGCAGCTTGCTCTATCCAGGTGGGTTTTAAACATCTCCAGAGGAGACTCCACAGCCTCCTGGGGCAGCCTGTTCCCATGCTGTTACCTGCTCTGTGAAGCAGTTTCTTCTCATATTTATGTGGAAACTCCTCTGTTCCAGCTTGCATCCACTCCCCCTTGTCCTGGCATTGGATGCCATTGAGAAGAGTCAGGCTCCTTCCTCTTGGCACCCACCTTTTCTGGATTTATAAACACATGAGGTCATACCTCAGTTTCCTTTTTTCCAAGCTGACACCCAGCTCCTTCAGCCTTTTCTCATCAGGGAGGTGTTCCACTGCCTTAATCATCTTTGTGGCTTTGCTCTGGGCTCTTTCAAGTCCTTCTGGAACTGAGGGGCCCAGAACTGGACACAATATTCCAGATGTGGTCTCACCAGGGTAGAGTAGAGGGGGAGGAGAACCTGTGCTGATCTAACCACACCCTATCTAATCCACCCTAGGATGTCAGTGGCCTTCTTGACCACAAGGGAACATTGCTGGCTCATGGTTATCCTAGTTATTTAGCACAGAAATTTCTAATTCTGTTGATATCTACTATAGGTTTCAGGCTGCCTTGACCATTTAGTCACAGAGAAACCAGTCATGACCTCTGTCAAATTTCTTCTTTCTGGGTGTGCAGGAATGGGCAGAAACTGCTGTATGCTGTACTGGTGCAGTGCATGGGCCGTGGTTTAGAGGTCTTTTGGGAATGCAGGTATGATTCAGGTCTGTAGATGGCTGGGTGTGCTCATTCTTCTTGCAGCCTGTTAAGCTAGATGACAAATACCTGTTCAAGTGGGCTAGTTAGACTTCTGTTTACTCTGCTGTGACTTGAGACATCTTGTTCAGAAGGAAAAATAAGATTCCTAGTTGCTTGCAACTGGAGTGTTGATTCAGAGCTCCTGTGTGCCTTCCTGAGGCCCTTCAGTCAAGATGTAGCCGAGTTTTGATCAAAGAGAGTGTATAATAGATATTGTGGCTTCTGCTCCAGTTGGTGCCCTCTGACGTGCTGTTTGTAGGCTGTCCAACCCTCCTGACTGTGTTTTAATAACTGTTAATTTTGCTTGGATGCTATTTTATGGAAATAATTACTATAGAAGCAGATACGAACTCAAGATATGAAGTCAGGAAACAGTCATCAAATTAAATAAATGTTTTTATTTGCATCTCACACAGTCAGAAACCTCAATCAAACTTTAAAAATTGAAATCTGAACTTTTAAAAGCCATTTTTACTTTGTAGTGTACAGGACAGGAGGAAACGGCCACAAGCTGCACCGGTGGAAGTTCAGATTAGAAATTAGGAAAAATTCACTGGAACAGACTGCCCAGGGCAGTGGTGGAATCACCATCCCTGGAGGTGTTCAAAAGGCAAGTGGCACTGTGGGACATGGTCTAGATGTTGGGTTGAAGGTTGGAGTTGATGTAGAAGTTCTTTGCCACCTTAGTGATTCAGTGTTGTGCTTATAAATGCACACAGTGTAGCAGCACCCTCTGAAACATCTGTTTACTTTCTGTCCTTGAAGTTTGAGGCATATTCCTGGAAGGATTGCTATGCATCTGTTTTATTGGCTCTTAGAGCAGGAATCTGTGTTCTCCTCACAGAAGTCCAGGAGATAGTCATGAGTAGTTTTTAATGGACTTTGTGTTCTTGAATTCTTTACCTAAAATGTCTCATTCCAAGCCTGACTTCCTTGTGATAGTAGGCATTCTAGTTTATGCCTGGAAGTTGTTTTCAGATTAGCATGGTGTTACTGGTTTTGTAGCTGTTACAAAGCTGTTTTGGCTGTGTAGTTGCTGAGGAGTTACTTTTATTTATTTTTAGATGGGGAAACTGACATCAGGAAGCTTTCAGCTGGAGGACTGTCCTACCTGGTGTTGTTTTGAGCATTCTTTGTTAGTCACTACTTACTGAAAGGTTGAAAGTGCTTCATGAACTTATGTGCAGTTCAGTTCTCTGGGGCAACTACAGAACAAGGAATGGCATGCAGCAGCAATCATTTTAGTTGTAATGGAAGATGTGGCAGTAGGGAACAGGGTTTAGTGGGCATGGTGGTGTTGGGTTGCAGGTTGGACTTGATGATCTTGGAGGTCTCTTCCAATCTTAATGATTCAATGGCTCTGTGATCTTCCTGAGTACTGCTGGGAGTTTGGATAGGTAACCTTTAAATGTTCTGACCCAGTGCATTGTGAGGATAAATATTTACCTTTTAAACTTGAATGTGTGATGTGGGAATCATTAATTGCTTCATTTGAAATTATAAAAGTGTCAATGTATAAGATACTGTCTCAGTTGGTGCTTAAAGTCGTCTTGCTCCTTTGCACAGGAGTCAAAGCAGGGTAATGAATCAGATTAATACCTATTTTAATCATGGTTGAGTGTGGGGTATTTACTTCTGTTAGGACTGGTAAATAGAAAATCACTTGCTCATTGACCTCAGACCTGACTCTGCATGCATGCATGCACACAGACACATACTCTGCTGATCTAAATTCATTGCTGGAGAGGAATGTCAATGGCATGAAATATTATCTTGAATTTTTTAAACTTAAAATACAGCTTTTCTTCAGGAAAAGATGGATTTCTGTTCTTAACTTGGAGGTAAAATTCTCTGTTGGCTAATTGGACTGAGATGACTTTTGCTTTATTACAGAGCTTTTGTGCCTTTGGATATTCCCAATAAGAAGAATTCTACAGAGTGGGAGAAAGTGAAGCTCCTGTTTGAAGAATTTGGGAGTAGTCGTAAGTTTTTTGAGACTTCTGAGCTTTGCTTAACTTGCTTTTAACCTGTGTTAGTGTATGCTGATGGAACAAGACAACTTTATTGGTGAGAGTAGTTTAGTGTAGGTGAGCAGTTACCAGTCAGGTTAAATCTCTTCAATAAGATTCTGAGAACTGAAAACAAGAACAAAACCAAAAAATCAATCCTGTGTGTAGTACAGGGAGGTGACACACACACTGTCTGATTTCAGTACAGTCCCTATTTGACAGGAGCGGTTCCATTGTTGTGTCCTCTGGTATTGGAAGGTTGCTTCTTCTGTGGAGTCTTAATACAGCTTTCAAGAGCTCCCTAGCACTGTAAAATCAGCAAACTTCAGTATGGGGAGTGTGGTGTGTGTGACAGGTTTTAAGTGCTCACCTGATTAAATGTCATGCTGCTATTCATGGTGAGAATAAGACCTTCAAGGTGACTTTATTTTGACAGGGAGATCCTCTGGGTGTTAATTTTTTTTCCCATTCTAGTACTGCTCTTTTGCAAAGCTGCACTGTTTGCCCTTTCTTGACTTGTTTGTGCTAGGACTATCAGGAATTACTGGGGAGGCCAAATCTCATACCTCTATCACTCCAAAAACATAGGAGCATAGTCCTAAGGCTACAGGAATTCCAGTCTCAAAACCTTTTCCAGTTTGTATGCCTGGATGTGTGTAGTGTGAGTGAATCTGAGGCTCCCAGTCTTCTTGTTGGGTTGTTGGCAGGGTCCTGATTCTCTGGATAATGCTCAGATATGAGAAATCGGGTGATGATAAAGATGAACAATCCAGAATGCATGTGTAGAATGTGGAAAGTGACCCTAGTACCCTGTGGGTGCCAGAAATAACTCTAGAAAAGGCATGAGACAGTGGTGTGAGCAAGGACGCCAGTGGTTATTCAGTCATTTGAACACAACATCTGTGAATTCATGTCAAAGGTGAAGTGGCTGTCCTGCTTTTAGCGGTGTTAGAGGATCTACTGCTGCAAAAAGTATTGTTGTGGCTCATAACTGTCTCAATTCTGTTGTTTTCTGAAGTCTAATGGACCTAAACGTCTATAGGGAAACAATTCAGGAAGTGGGCATGTTCTTAGACCTCTACTGTAGGTAGTCTTGTAAAAGTTTTCTTTATCTTGCAGATGGCTTGACGGCGCTTTCATTTTCCATTAGTTCCTTAACTGTCATTGGAATGTTGGCAGCTATCACTTACACGGTAAGATGCTGTGTGAGCACTTCAGCTCTCTACATTCATGATGCTTGCAGTTACCACAAACTCAACATGTACAGATAACTCATTGTACTAAGCAGATCCAACAGTGTCCTCTAGCTCTGAATTTTCCTGGATTGAAGTACAACTTCTAAATTCTTAAAACAAGAGTTGAAGAACCACTATTTCTGTATTTCAGTACAAATTGGACTGAATTGCAATGTTTCTGGAAGGGGAGGGCACACTGCTTACAGTAGTTCAGACGGTTGTCAACCAGTTCTGACAGGTCCCTCTCTGTCAGGCTGCTCTCCAGGCACTCATTGCCTAGCCTGTGGGGGATTATTGTGGCCAAAGTGTAGTACCCTGCACTTGGCCTTCTTGAACTTCATACCAGCAGAATAACTTGATTTGTAGAAGAAGGTATGATATATTCTCAGTCATAACTCTGTATTTGTAGAAGGCTGTTCATTCAATACATGAAAAAGCAGTGTCTACACAGAGCGTTGCTTCACAGTTCTGTAACTCTAGGATTTGAGTAAGGGCAGATGTGTGCACATTATGATTCAGTTTTAGGTGTGAAGAATCTGCAGCATCTTCTGTGATGAGTGCCTTAAATCAAGAGTTAATGTAAATCAGATACAGTTGGAAACTGGTTAGTAGCCTTGTTATTCCTAGGCATGGCACTAAGCTGGTACAGTTCTTTCTGTAGCTTCAAAGGATTTTGAAGTGTGTGTTCTGTAATTTATAGTGAACCAAATGATTCAGGATTTTTTAGTTGAACTGCTTGACTTTTGCGTCTCACATGAAAGGAGCTGTTAGACTTGGTACCTTTTGGCCAGTGTCTGTTGGCTGTGTTCACGTGGTTACTTGCTTTTTCAGTCTTTTCCCTTTCTTCAGTCTCTGAATAATAAGCTTTTTGTAATGCTAGGTGTTAACCTGTCATGAAGGTCAAATTTTGCAACAAGGATGACTCTAAAGCTTAAGGCAGTGGCATACAAAGCATTACAACTTCTGAGAAGTACTTTACCAATGGAGATTAAAACCTAAGTTCACAGCTTTGCTAAAGTAGCTATCCATTGCCGCCTGGTTTTAACATAGTAAAGTTGTTCCCATGTCATTTTGCTAGTGAATTGTGTGTCTGTAACAAGAGCTCATGGAGTAGATTATTTTGAAGCATCACTAGCAAAGGACATACTTTTGTGGAAGCTTGTTGTCAGGCAAAGGGTAAGAAGTAAAATTATCCCTCATACAAGGCTGTAAGGGGGAAGGGTGTTTCAGTCATAAGGGAATAAATTACCTTCTAAAAGCTACATTTAAGCTTTGAAGTCTCTGAGTAACAAGAGTAGCTGATTCTGTGTCTCTGTACTAGTGACTCTGGCAGGGGATATTAAACTTAGGTGATCTTTTGAGGTCCCTTCCAACCCGTAACATTCTGTGGTCTGTGGACTTCAACTGGTATGAGTTACAGCAGAATTCTATCAGGCAATTCAGTCTGGGTTCTTGGAGGTAACAGCTTGATGGTCATCAGGCTCTGCACAGCAGGTAGAAGAGCAATTTGGTGGATCAGCTAGTGGGTATCTCAGGAGAGATAAATGGCTAAGTGTTTCAACTTGACACAAACCATAAATTTCACTGAATTAAGCCATTTCTGACTGGCATGGGGTCACAAAATCACTTGGGCTGTGTGGATGGCATCTGGATCACATGCTAGTCAAAAGATGTAGACATTGTGCTTAACTTGTAATAATGTCAGCTTTTCAATGTGTTTGTCTTCATTATGAAAGATGAATCTCTTGTTCAGTTACCGTATCACAGAACACATGCAGTGCTTGTAACATTAATGAGACTAACATTAAAAAGCTCAGTTGGGGGCTTTTCTCAAAACTACCCAAACGTGGATTGTTTAACTTGGTAAACATCTCTAAGCATCTAAGCAAGATGGTTTAGAGATCTGTCAGCAGTAAATTGGTGTGAAATAACTGTTTTTAAAAGTGGCATTAGTTTTAAAAATTTATTTTCTAATATTTCTTATGTTAGAGGCTTCCCTGGTTTTTCTGGATACAGTAGGCACCATTCAGCTGAGAATAACAATGTTTGTCCTCACAGCTAGCTGAACATGAAGCTTCCACTGTGTGCTGTGTCTGTATTCTTTCAGTTGAAAACAATACCTCTTGCCTTCAGTGTTGTTGCCTTTGAGTATTTAGGACTTGGTACAAATGTTGTGTGAGATAAGGTATCAAGCATGAGATCTAAAATAGTCTTCTCTAAATTATGTAATTAGTAGAACTTCAGTTGATTTTTGTGTGCAAGTGCCTGGAACATGGGATTATTTACTTTGGTTTTTAGCTGCTGCTTTTAATTCTTCTGGAAGTGTCCCTCTTGTTCTGAAGTAGGTGTTAAGGCAGTGTGGGAGAAATAGGAGTTATTTCACAGAGGTGTTAGGGATGAGCTCACAGAGGAATTTGTGGTTGTTCACAGGAGAGTAGCTTGTTTGCAGGTGATTGTAGAATCTTAGGCTGAACTAGTGAACTAGCTCTGTTACATGGGCAGACTGAGGTATGTCATGTTTATGGAGGGTAGAAACAGCTTATGCTCTCAAAGTTGCAGCACAAATGCATTTTAAAAATGTTATAACTTACCACTTTCTCCACTGCTAGCAATGCTCAGACTTGCATATGGAAGCAATTTCTACCTGTAACTGTGTGATGGTTGTCAGATCCCCATCCTTCTAACTGGATCACCATTAGCATTGTGGCTCAGATTAGCATTGTCAGCTCTGGATTGCTGTTGGAATTCAAGGTAGAGTAACTTATTAATCACAATGATAGGCAGATTAATTTTTTGAGTGATCTTGTAAATCTCATTCAGCATGTCCGTAAATTATAACTGGCTCTGATTTTTCTAAAGCATTTAATAAGTGTTATTTGATTTCTTGAGATTCTAGAGTGATCTTTTTTTTTCTCCATCCTGAAGATGGTAGAAAGCTCAGGTTTAATGACCTCTTCACATCTAATTTTTGTCCAAAGTACAATTTACTGCTCTTGCAGTTAAATTATTAAGAGCCAAAAAGCTGGAAACCTTTTATAATCTGTCTAGCTGTAAAAGCACTTGTTTGTTACTGGTTGGATGTAGGCATCAGACTCTTACTGAGGAATGGGTAAGTTAGCAGCATTCATTGTGCTGTTTAACATCTTTGTTGGAAACGTGGACAGTGGAATTGAATGCACCCTCAGGTTGCTGATGACACCAAACTATGTGGTGAAGTCATCACACTGGAGAAAAGGAAGGCCATCCAGAGGGACCTTGCCAGGCTCAAAGTGGTCTTGTGCAAACTGCGTGAAGTTCAACAAAGGGAAGTGCAAGGTTACCCTTGTTTGGAGGTTGGAACTGGATGATCCTGTGATCCCTTCCAACCCTGACCAATTCTGTAACTTATTCCCAGGGAGGGTGATGGGGCACTGGAGGGGGCTGCTTGGAGGGGTTTGTGGTGTCTCCTTTTCTAGAGACATTTGAAACCCACCTGGACCTGGTCTGGGTGATCCTGCTGTGGCAGGGGAATTGGACTAAATGATCTTTGGAGGTCCCTGCCAATCCCTGGTGATTCTATGATTCTTTAAGTTTCTGTACCTGAGTCAAGACAATCCCAAGCATGAACACACTTTACAAATGGTCTGAAAGAGTGGTCAAAAATGGTCTTACAGCAGCTCACGTGATACCTGTATTGGTATCAGGTCAGTGAATGCAGACTATCTTCTTTTTGTGACAAAATCTCCCTGAAGTTGAGGGCTTTTCATGGGACATTCACATTGAACTTTGACTTGTATTTCTTTAAATGTTTTGCATATTTTAAACTAGAGTTCAGCTGTCTTTAATAGAATCATAAAATCATCGTAGAAGGGTTTGGATTGGAAGAGACCTCTAAGGTCATCTAGTTCTAACCCCTGCCTTGGGTAGGGACTACCTCTATTTGATGAGGTTTGCTCAAAGCTTTATCCAGTTGGCCTGGTCTTAAACTCCAGAGATGGAGTATCCAGATGCATTTTTGACCACAGTCTAGTTGTTAGAATGGGACACTTTGTCACACTTTCAGGTGAAGTCTTGAAAGAAACTGTTGTAAGAACAGAGGAAGTTGAATATTTACACATTTGAAATTGTGAGCGTTTCTTCTGCCTTGTGATGCAATGAGTTCTCTTGATTTTTGGCTGTTCTGTGCGACTTCACTAGAGGGCAGTGCTAGGCAAGAAATGCTTTTAATTTCTACACCGTTTGAACACGTGTATCCATAATCCTGTGCAAACACCTCGGTGGTGGCACTTAGGAGTCCTATCTGCTTAATGTGTGGATTCTTTAAGTTTCTTGTTATGGGGATGTCCTGTTGTGCTACAATGTCCTGTTGTGCTACACAGGTAGTTTCTGACTGTTTCTCGGAATCACAAATTTAATTCTTTCCCTTCTGTTGCTCTGTGACCCTTACAGTAAAGAAATTCTTCCTCATTAAGGTGGAACAACTGTGTTCCAACTTACATTTGTTGTCTGTTGTCCTACCGCAGGGGGTGCAAATGAAAAGAGATTCTCTTTCTTCTTGACACCCAGCCCTCATGGATTTGTAGACAGTGATTAAACCCCCTTGTAGTCTTCTCTCCAGACTAAACAGTCCCAGGTCTCTCAGCCTTTCCTCATAAGGTAGGTGTTCCAGTCCCTTATCCTCATAGCTTTCTGTTGGTCTCTCTCGGGTAGATCTGTCCCTTTGTGTACTTGGAGTTAGTAACCTAACTGCAGTTATAGAGCAGTCTGTGTACCAAGTTGATCAGGAACCTCTTAGCTTTTCTGTGTAGTCTCTAACTGGGAGAGATACAGGTCTCAAGTTAATCATTAGACCCTGTTGTTTTAGCTGAATATAGCAGATGTTAAACAATGTCTGATGGCTTATTTCTTTTTGCAGTATGCATTCAAGGTTAGGTTTAACTTGATTTCACCCTTTTCTCAAATACTTGCTCTAGTCTGTTACAGCCTTTTCAGGGAAACACGTTGGTAGCTTGTACAATTAAAAATCATTGTCACTTGTACCTCCTGCTCACCAGTGGCAACTCACATAGTGGGTAATTACTGGAGACTTCTGAGAGCTTGGCAAGTCTGAAGTGTTGTAAGAGTGCTGAGTCTGCAAGACCAAAGGATCAGAGCAGCAACTCTTCCTTCTCAATCTCAACTATGGAATAAATCGTAACTAGGAGAATAGCTGGATCTGACTGCAGACAGGATGGGAAGGGATACAGGACAGATGAAGCAGATTGGAAGCTATACTCATGTAACCTATTTTTGCAGTTTCTATGCTCTGGAGTGCAGAGTATATTTGTACTAAGAGACATGCTGAGAGAACACCCAGAGTCTGCTTCTCCCTGTTCCTCAATGCCTACTGGTAACACAAACAATATTGAACTGATGTCATGTGAGTTGTGGGCACCTGCTTTCTGGTGACAGGTGTCTTTGCATATTCCTGTCTCAGATCTAGTTACCACTTTTGTGAATAACAAATACAGAAGAAATCTCAAAAGCTTTGTTTAGTGAAGTCTGTTTATATGGCAGCTAGCTGGCGTGGAATCATAAAATAGTAGAATGGCCAGTGTTTGAAGAGAACTTTAAAGATGATCTAATTTCAACCCAGACAGGGACACCTTTACTGCATCAGGTTACTCAAGGCTCTGTTCAACCTGGCCTTCAATGCATCTGGGTAAGGACAACCCCAAGTACCAGTATAGGTCAGGGACTGACCTGTTGGACAGCAGTGTAGGAGAAAG
>VZRI01005001.1:0-16489 GCA_013397515.1 Upupa epops | reverse complement strand
TGACCTCATTAATGTCTGCAAATATGTGAGGGGTGGGTGTCAGGAGGATGGAGCCAGGCTCTTCTCACTGTCACCTGGTGATAGGATGGGGGCAATGGGTGCAAGCTGGAACAAAGGAGGGTCCATATAAATATCAGAAGGAACTCCTTCACAGTGAGGGTACCAGAGCACTGGAACAGGCTGCCCAGGGGTTTGTGGAGTCTTTCTATGGAGATGTTCAAGATGAGCCTGGACATGTTCCTGTGTGACTTGGACTAGGTGATCCTGCTGTGGCAGGGGGATTGGATTAGATCTTTTGAGGTCCCTTCCAATCCCTAATGATTCTTCGATTCAACACTTCCAGGGATAGGGCAGCCACAGCTTCTTTGGGCAACCTGTTCCGGCATCTCAGCACCCTCACAGGAAAGAAAGGTTTCCTAATGTGAGACTTCAATCTTCCTTCTTAAAGTCTGTGATGCTCTTGCTATGTACCCATTTTAAAAAGCCCTACCCCAGCTTTCTGATGGCCCTCTTCAGCTATTGGAAAGCTGCTGTAAGGTCAGCTGGAAGCCTGTTCTGTTCTTCTCCAAGCTCAGTGACTCCAACTTGCTCAGCTTGCCCTCATAGGGAAGGACATGTCCTAGGAGGTCTGTGTCCTAGAAGCCCACTTACTTTAAGAAATATGAAGTATAAATATCAACATAACCATCCAGAGTTATTTTTGTTGCCTGTGGCAGACTCAGACCAGAATGAGACAACTGCTCATGGATGATGCCTGTAACTTGTACTTAATAGAGAGGAGAGTCTTTAAAGAATCTTTAAAATTAGTTGTTTTAAATACAAATGTAGACTCTTTTTCCTCCTACTGTAAAAATGGGGTTTCAGTTTAACTGGTCAGACACTTAGGTCTTTAAAGTCTCAAACTGTGCTGTTACTAACTTTGCAACATGTAATATCAGATATGCAACATGTATTGTCAGATATCAACCTGAGCAGCCTGTGCTTAGTGCTAGATTCAGTGAATTTTGAAGAATCTATATGGAAAAAACAGCTTTTGTGTGCTGTAATGGCCTGTTACACTTGGGTGCTTGTTTACTTTGCAGGGCCTAATGTGATTTAACACTTTGAGGCAAAGGTTGGCTAAAAATAAAGCTTGAAAACTGTTGTTTCAGTGCTGCAAATACGTCAAGACTTTAATTATGTGTTTCATACCAAGTTGTGTATATCAATTAACAGTTTTAAGTGTTCTTCTGGTCTGTTTTTATTCATATTCCAAAATTAGAACCTAGAATCTGTTTTGGGAGTGAGCCTTCTCTTGCTTTTGGTGTACATAACTTGCTTGTTGAGTTGCAGATTCTCCCTTGAATATGAATAACTTCACACTTGCACTAAGCCAGGGGATTAGAACTTTTTTGGAGGGCAGCATTAAACTTCTACAGCAGCCTGAAGGAAAATGCAGTTGTGAAACAGCTCACACAGCTTCTGGTCAGATCTGTGACGTATTGCATGAGATGACTCATCTTTTTGTCCTTCATCTTACATGTTGATGTCTGGAAGGACTGATGCAGCTTTTTTGTCCACTGATGGTGTGAACATGCATAATCATCTCATTCTTAGCATCTTTTGTATTTGCAGAAGGCACTTTGACTTTATCACTGGAGCAGCCTTGGCATTCAAGTGTGTCATTCACATCTGCAAGAACAGCAAAGCAATGCATCACTTCAGGAGATGCAGTTAGTCTTAGAAGATAGAGTCTTCATTTTATTCCTGAATAATCTCTGAGTACATATTTGCTATCTGCTAGTTGATGGTAGCTGTTTTGAAGAATTGGTGGAAGCCTCTACTTAGTGGTAGAATGTAGAATGTAATTGGTTCTAGGCTTAGGTTTGTAAAGTTGTGCGGGCCTGTTATTGCAATGTTTGTGTTTCTACACACACTGACTGATTGTGCCTCTGACTGGAGATAAGCTTTGGATCCCATGGAGGAGCCTTGGTTAGACTACAGCCTGCATTCTAGTTATGAAACGGTAGGGTGGGTAGGGTGCTTACTCTAAATTCTGGACTTGTCGGATCTTTGGCTGCTAGGGTATCATAAGTGATCAGGATGATCGTAGAATCATAGAGCCATAGGGTTGGAAAGGACCTCCAACAGTCATCTAGTGCAACCCACCCTGAAACAAGCAAGGGTTGAGTATATCATGTGTAACTTGAGAATACTATCAAACTAGGTGTAGCTTCAACAGAGTAAAGAGCCACCATAGAGACTTTGACACGTGGGGAGATTGGGTCAACAAGAATAGTATCAGATATAGTGGGTGTTAAGGCCTTCACTTGAGTGGATTAATTCCAGCAACAGTTCATGCTGCCTTCTGAACAGCTGTGGGATGGGTCTGCTGAAAAGAAGCTCTTAAGTGCTAGAGACAGTAAGCTGAGCATGACCCAGCAATAGAAGCCAGTGTCCTGTACTGCAAGAGCATAGCCAATAGAGGGATGGGATTATTCTGTGTTTACGCTTCCAAAGCTACTCTTGGGAGTGTTGTCTTACATTGATTCCTGCACTGGAAGTGGAATATTGCTGAGCCTTATTGGAGTGATCGGTGAGTTGGAGAACACAGACCATAAGAAAAGGTTAAATTCTTTCTTCAGCCTAGAGAAGAAAATAATTTTTCAGTTTACCTGTACTGTTACTCTGAACATAAGACAATTCCACATGAAGTCAGCAAGACTGTCAGACTGCTAAACCTCTGTGCTGTGTCATGTTCCTCCTGGTACTGGGCTGTGTTTTTTGAAATGATGAAGTATTGTCACTTCCAGACTGAAAATGAAGCTTCTGGGCTCAGGGTCAGGAATTTGTATTGAAATGGTTGTTAACTTCCAGAAAGAGATGGAGGGGCTTGAGTGGGTCCAAAGGAACGATGAGGCTCGGGAAGGGACTGGAGGGAAAATCTGGTGAGGAGAGGCTGGAGGTGTTCAGCCTGGAGGAGACTCAGGAGGCACTTCTTCTCTGCAAGTACCTCAAGGAAGGTTATAGTCAGGTGGGGGTTGGGCTCTTTTCCCAGGCAGCGAGCAAGAGGATGAGAGGGTAGGACCTGAAGCTCCACCTGGGAAGAGTTAGGTTGGATGCTAGGAAGCCCTTCTTCAAGGAAGGGGTGATTAAACTCTAGAACGAACTGCATAGGGTAGTGGTGGTGTCCCCATCCCTGGAGACATTTAAAGATAGTCTGGCTGTGGCTACTTATGGTCCCTTCATTAAAGAGGTCTAGAAATGTATGTGGGTGGCAGAATATGCAGCGCACTGAAAAATACACCCAGAAGAAAGGGCAGTGTCTTGCTTTGTGTACAGTGCAGGGGACATTAGTTGGTGTAAGCAGGTCAAATCAAGCCTTGTGCGTTGAAAGCTCAAGGGCTCTAATGGCATGTATGGTAACACTCCGAGTGCTTTAGCATTTGTGCTAAAACTATTCTCAGCATGAAATGAAAAGCTGTGTTCAAAGGAGGGAGGGGTATTCCTGTGAAAATCTAGAAAGCTGCTTATTTCTGATGTTAACGAATGTTTAGCATATAACAAGAACTCTATTAAAATGCATGTGTTAGTTGTGATTGAGAGAGACCAGAAAACCCTTTCTGCTGAGCTCTGCGCCAAGAGCAAACTGCTTCCCACCCACAGTGAAACAAAAAGCCTTCAGCTGCTGTCTTTAAACTGCTTGCAGAATCTTCTGACTTTAGCCAAGTTCTAAAAGAGTCAGACAGCAGGTAGAAAATGGGAGGTTTAGGGTGCGTATTAGGAAACAACTTTTTTCACTGAGTGATCAAACATCGGAACACGCTGCCCAGAGCCATGCTGGAGTCACCATCCCTGTAGGGGTTTAAATGGCGACATGTGGACCTGGCACTTAGGGACATGATTTAGTGGTGAGCTGGTGGTGTTGGGTCAAAGGCTGGACTAGATGATCTTGAAGGTCTCTTCCAACCAAAGATGTTCAGTGATTTGTTGTTTACCTCCAATATCTGTGTTTTCCATGCTTGGAAGGATTTGCTCAGAGAAGAACGACTGATTGCCTTAGTAAAAGTTTGTTGTGGGAGGTTGGATGGGGGCAAAATTAGCTGGGATACCTTAACATGGAGTTGCATTATCAAATGAGAATGTATGGTGGAAAATACGAGTGTGTATGTTGCCTTTTTTATTTTAGGCTTATGGCATGTCAGCTTTGCCTCTGAACTTGATTAAAGGGACAACCAGTGCAGCTTATGAACGTTTAGAAAACACTGAAGATATTGAAGAAGTGGAGCAACATCTATTGAGGATTAAATCAAAGGTATGGTGTTTGCTGTTTTCAATTTCTTGAACTGTGATTTGCTTGCTAGTTTGTGGTCATGTTGAAGTGGGTTTCTGTTCCATAAAGAATAGCAGCTCAGAAGGGACTAGCTTGCAGTTAGTTGGGAACCAGTGTGGTCACTTTATATAGTAGAGATCAGATTTTCTTTATCAGTCCTGCATCAGGAGTTGTTTCTAATTATTAATGATGCCAGTGAGCTAAACTCAACCTTTTTTCAGTCCTGCTTGGATACATGGAAGAGATGTTGTGTAAAAATTAAAATACTAGCCTCACTTAGTCTGCTACCAGATACAGATTCCAGTTTGTTGGTACTTGGTGTAGTTATCAGTGCTGGCTACTTGCCACATGGTGCTGTCACAAGTGGATTTTTTCAGACTATTCATCATCTTTATGAATAAATAACTTCAGTTATTTCTGCTTCCCAGTTAATGTACCTTGTTGTTATAAATGATTCCTTTATGAAAAGCAGACATCTCTACTCTGAATCCTAAACGCTCGAGGTTGATAACACCATTTGCAAACCCATGATGGCTCTGCAGCAAACTGAAGTGCTTTGCTAATGTCAGCAGGACATTTAACAGCCCAAGAGTGTAAGCTGAAGGAAGATAAGTTTTCCTCCTTTGCATACAATGTTGGATAGTCTTCCATACTTTTCCCAACTCATTGCAAATAATGGTTTGACTAGTGTTTTCACAGCTGGGGCATTAAGATTTATCACTTTGACCCTGGCAGTCCATCTGCTGTTGTATCCCTTGGGGATTATAAACCTCTGCAGCTTTGGAACAGTTCACAGGATCCTCTCTTAGTACTTGGCTACCTGGATGCGTTGTGGGCACCTAGAGTAGAAATCTTTAAAAGTTTGTAAAACCTAAAATAAAACCTAAAATGTTACCTCTCTCAGTTTAAGCTGTAAATTTTTGGTTTGTATGCAGTTCTACTGTGATAACCTAATGAAATAAACATGAGCAAAATTAGGAACCCCTGAAAACTGGAGCATTACTGAATGAGAGTTTGCAAGAGAAGGTTCAGGTGGGACCTTATAGGGACCTCCCCATCCCTGACAGGGGCCTGTTAGAAAGCTGAGGAAGACTGTTCACAAGGAAAGGGAATGATAGGATGTGGGATCGTGCTTTGAAGCTGGAAAATGAGAGATTAAGGCTGGACATAAAGAGTCAGAGTGGTGGATGCTTAGGAACAGGCTGCCTGGAGGTGGTGGAGGCCTCAGGCCTAGATGGGAATCTGGGCAGTCTGTTGTACTTAGAGATGCCCTCCTTATTGTGGAGGGGTTGAACAACATGACCTTTAGAGGTCCCTTTTCAACCCTGTGATTCTTTGATTGTTCTATTGAGTAGTGGAGAGTTGGAAGGGACTTGTAGGAATCATCCAGTCCAACACCCCTGCTGAAGTAGGTTGCAGAGGATTGCATCCAGGCTGGTTTTGCAAGTCTTCAGAGAGACAGAACTTTGAAAAAGACTTTAGTAGAGTCACTGAGGTGCCATACAGGGTATGGAGGATGTTTTCCTGTTGACAGTCAATTGTGATAACCAGTTCATGTTCTACATTCATAAAATGTAGTCTTAAAATTGTCAAAACTATTACAAGACCATTTAAATGTGCTTGAAGTTCACTGGGTACACAGTGTTTCTCTCTTTACAGGAAGGCTCTCTAAAATAAGGGGAAAATATTGAGTAGGAAATTTCAATAAATAGGTAGAAGATACAGTAAAATGATTATCTTTTTCATCAAAGGATCAGTTCATTATGCAGTAGCATCAGTTAATTTTGTTTCAGCTACTTAATACCTATTCTGTTGCTTTTGTTTGCTCTTGCTGGGAAGAAAATGAGAGGTGCCAAGTTTAATATATTGCCTTAGTCATGGCATTTGATTGCAAGGGACCTCTGAAAGGTGGTTTGGTGTCACTCTGCACAAAGCAAGGACACTTTTCAGGTTAGATCAGGTTGTTCAGATCACATCTGAGTGTATTAAGTGTTTCTAGCAATGGAGACTGACCACTCTTTAAAATTCTGAACATCCTTGTTAAGCGTATTCTACCACCCAGCAGGAATTTCCCCTGTTGACAGTTTGTCTTCTTGTACTTCGTTCTCTTGTTGTGCATAGAAACAGTGTGAGTTATTGATTACGAAGCCTTGAATCACTGTAATTCTATCAAACTAGATGTGAAGTCTGTCCTATTGATTGAATGTCCCTTGTTTTCTTGCACTCTTCTTGGTAACCAGTGCAGAGATGGTCGGCCCCTGTCATCAAAGGATAGATGGACTCTACATCAACTAGAAGAGAAACTAAGGACACTTCGAAGGAGAGAGAGGCATCTGGAGTCTATTGAGAAAAGCTTGTGGACAAAATTTTGTGAAGCTCTCAGACCTCTAAAGGTAAATCTTTTTCTTCTTGCTTTGCAAGTCTCAGCTTTGTTCCCATGGAAATCATAAGTCAAGATCACTATCCTGAATATCAAGTGCTTGTTTGTTAATTACTGTTATGTTTGGCAATGTCAGACCCATAGCAGTAAGCTATGAGCTCTTAAACCTTTGGCTTGAAACATGGTTGAGATAAGAAAGGATCAAGTCCTAGGTGATCCACTGCAGTGCCAGTGCTGTAGGAAAGCTGAGTATCTAATCCTTTCCTCAGGTAGCTTAGGTTAATCTGAATTGTATGTAGCCAGCAGTAGGGAGAGATCCTTTGGGAATATGTGCTTGGAATGAGCATCTTGCCAAGTAACTACTTATCAGTAGTTGTCGGAGATTGAACGAGGCGGGGATGACTTATCAGGGTGAATCAGAAGCCATTTATTTTACAAATAGGTGGGTTTATGTACTCTATGATATTGTTCACAAAAGCCTTCCACCAATCACTCTTGTTTTCACCACAGTTGAAAGTTAGACAATTCGGTTGATACCATAGGTTACATTAGCATTTTATCTATTCAACCAACTCTTGTCTACTCCTCTGGTCACACCCTGCCTGTGTTCCCTTCATACCCTTATCTGTTCGAGCCAGGGTCTCAGGTTTATCCCCTCACCACTGACTGTCACTGTCCCGCTTTCTGACTTTGTCTTCAGAGCTTCCACAAGTAGCAATCTAGGTGCATAAAACTTATGTCCTGATACTTAGCCAGTGCAAAAGAGGCTGTTGCTGGTGCAAGACTTTGATCATGGTCCCTTTTTGATCTTCACTGTCCCGCTTTCTGAGGTACTGGGTTTTCAAACCCAGTACTTTTGTTAATGCTGAGTACCAGTAGAAATGGGCTGAAATTGCAGTTGAACAAATTTCAACATGACGTTCTTAGTGGAGTTATTGTCCTGATACTTTAGAAATCTAGAACTTTTTGCCCTTTTGTTTAAAGAACAAATATCCCTTTAACAGTTTGGATGCTTCCTTTGACTGAAAATAGTGTAAAAATGTACGGAAAGGCTGTCACTTTTAAATTGAAGTAGCACATTGATTGTGTGTGTGTTCTGTAGGACTTTATCAGTTCATTGTGCCCTTATGGGATGGCTCACAATCAATTACAAATTATCACTTGGGTCAGGATGGCGTTCCGATGTCACTTTGTTCTTGTGGTTTGAGTGCTTTTTGTTGTCAGTAATTGTGATGATTGCTGTGAATTGTGAACTGAAGAACTGCAGTCTAGAAGGGGAGTTGCAGGTGGGCAAGTTTTCCTGACAGGCTTTTTCCTTACAGTAAGGATTGTGCTGTTGGTCACATTACAAAACTTGCTTAACTTTATCAGTCGCATAGGACAGCTCAAGGAAATGGCTATCACTTATTAAAAACTTGACTCTTGCGGGACTATTTTGCTAATACTTTGATAGCATTTGAATTATTTTTGCATGCATCACTTGCTGATTGCTCAAATAGTGGTTTAAGTGTTTTAGTAATCATTTCTACTTCTGTTCAACATAGAAGTGTGGAAAATACCTCGGAGCTTTGCTTTTGGCTTTAGAATACTCATGTGGTTAGTGCAACTGTATATTATTGCTCAAGAATGTGGCCACTTCAGATTAGAAGACATTCCATTTGTTGTAGGGCAACATAGTAAGTTGGGAATATCATGTTGGATGCCTAATGGGTATAATATAAGAAAAATGTAAGTTTTTAAAGATTAAAACATGGGTGTACAGAACATATGTGGGCTTAAGAATGGGCTTAAAGGCTTTGACATCAGTCCAAATGTATGGAGGCTACTACAAAGAGAGCAGGGCTCTCTTGATAGAGTGGTAAACATGAACAGTCTCACAGGAGAGAAACTGTTCTATCTAATTTTAAGGATGGTGAGGATAATATAGAAGTCAGTCTTTCTACCTACTGCTGAAAGCCTTCAGAGAAGCACAGGGTACAGTTACTGCTGTCTTGAGGATGGAGGGCCCTTTTTAACAGGCTTTTGATTATGTGATTGTCTTGGTAACACTTAATTATCCATAGATTAAACGATTTAGCTTGACAGAGATCTGGAAGCAGGGACAGAAGGGGGAGAGCTCTCTGAATAACTCAAGCAAGGATGATGCAGGGGTCAGGAGAATGCTTAGGAAGTTAAAGGGGGGGTAGAAAGAAAAATTAAGTAGAGCATAAAGTCAGAAAAGACTTAACAGACTTGTGTGCAATGCAGTAGAAAAGCAGACTCATCAATTGGCTATTTCTTAATTGCTCGGTCCAACTTACCAAACTGAAATGCAATTTGCTTTTCCACAATGCTCTACAAGTGTTAGCTTCCATTTTTATTATTGAGGAATGTCTGTATTGATACTTTTGTCTTTTTTCTTTTCCTTGTCCATGTCTTTTAATCCAAGATGCTCAAATGTATAGCAAAGCTTTAATCTGGTTTGTAGTGTGTTCTGCTTTAGCTCCTTCCTTCCTTCCCCTTGCAGAGGCTTTTGGTTGAGATGCTGCTGCTTGAAATGAGTTCCTTTAGCATCAGTTGCTATAGTAGGTGTTATTTCAACTCATTGTTTTTGTAATATGTGGAGCTTTCATTACAAATAGAGTTCTGTTTTTTGGCAGTTACTATTGTATATATCAGTAACAGTTTCCTTGAGCCTTCTAACCTACAGTCTGAGGTGACCTGAGTGGTATAAATGCAAGGCAGCAGCTCTGAAACATGTTCTGTAGCAAATGTTTGAGTACAGATAGGTATGGGGGGCTGTTTGGTACTGAGGGATATGAGGAAGTGGTCTTGCAATGGAGCAATTCACACTTCAGTGTAGTGTAGGATGGAACACAGATTAAAATTTGGATGAATTAAGGTTCTGCCTTCAGAAGGACTGTGGAGTAGGAAATTGTTTTATATGACAAGTTACTTCTATTAATAGAAGTGAAGGGTTGTAGGGTTTTTTTTATAATGACCTTATTGAATTCTTCTGTGTTTGGCTGAAACCCAGGTTTTTCATTCTCCCCTGCTCTATTACTAAAAGCTTTTCAGCATCAGTTAATAAATAGTCCTGCTATGAGAACAAGAGCTGTTTGCTCAGAAGCAAGAACTTAAGGTTTTGTGGCTGTGATTTCTTCATGTTTATGCTGTGATACAAAGCAAAGTCACTGTAAATTTTTATGGCTAAGCATATCTAGAGCCTTTGAAGACACTCTAGTTGGTTTAAGCCTGGTACTAGTACTTTAATATTTATGAGCATCCTTGACTTGAGGCCATGGCCTAGGGGTTAGGGAAATGTTGGGATGATGACTAGACTTGATGATCCCAGGAGATCCTTCGCAGCTGCAGTGATTTTAAAATACTATGACTTTCAGTTAATTAGTCAAGAGTATTACAATTAGTAATAATTCTTTACTTCTAGGTTGTGTGGGGAGTTGTCTTCATCATCGTGGCACTGCTTTTCACGATATCTCTGTTCTTGTCCAAGTAAGTACCTTTTAGGATTTTTCTTAGCCACATGCACGATGTATTTTAACAGCAATATCAGGGGCACTTTGCCTCAGTGTTAGTCCCTGTTCCTAGGCTACACTTACGGTGTATTTGTGCAAGCTGTGCTGAAACTCCTTTGGTAAAGGACGTGATGATGACCATGAATCAGCAATAGGCCCTAGTGGCCAAAAGGGCCAGTAGCATCCTGGATTGGAGGGAGGGTTAGTAGACTGAAAGAGGATCTCTTCTCCCTCTGCTCTGCCCTGCTGAGACCACATCTGGAGTATTATGTCCAGTTCAGGGCTCCTCAGTTCCAGAAGGACACAGAACTGCTTGAGAGAGTCCAGTGTAGAGCAACAAAGGGAGTGGAACATCTCCCTGATGAGGCAAGGCTGGGGAAGGTGGGTGTCTTCAGCTTGGAAAAAAGGATAATAAGATCACCCCTCAGTCATGTTTATACATATGGAAAGGGCAGGTGTCAAGAGGAAGGAGCCAGGCTCTTCTCAGTATCATTCAATGATAGGGCAAGGGGCAATGTGTGTAAGCTGAAACACAGGAGGTTCTACATAAATACAAGAAGAAATCTCTTCCCAGTGAGGGTTACAGAGTATTGGAACAGGTTGCCCAGGGAGACTGTGGAATCTCCTCCTCTGGAGATGTTTAAAACACCATGTGGACATACTCCTGTGCCACTTGATCTAGATGACCCTCCTGTAATGAAGTGATTGGGCTGGATGATCTTTTGAGATCCCTTCCAATCCCTGACATTCTTTGATTGTGACAGTTCAACCTGGTTGGCTATGCACTGCTGAAAGCAGGTCTGATGAAGATGGGTGAAATACATGTTAAGCTGGAGGAGGTTTAAATTCAGACTACAAAACTATTCTGATTGCTTAAGTGAATCTTGATGCATGTAGGTCCATCTAGGACTAGCTAGTAAGTAACTTTGCAGTAAGTTACCCATTGTGATGTACATGGCACTGCTGTTGTGTTAGGGCATTGAAAATATAGGCAGCTGCACATCTGGTGGAAGAAGCTTGGTGCTAACTAGAGCTCTCAAACTTTGGTGTTTTCAATAATGCAGAGTGGGCAAGTAACCCAAATTAGGGGAAAGTGAAAATGCTTGGGGGGATACAGAAATCAAGAGACTCCTTGTACCCTGAAGTGCAGTGTGTGTTGACTCAAAAGTCTGTGTAAAAGAGGCCAGTTTTTGGGTTATTTCAGCCTTTTTTGAGCTGCTGTAGATGAAGCTCTTTGAGAAGCACAGTACTTACCTGTCTTTTTCTTAACTCCTGCAGTTTGGACAAAGCTTTGCATTCAGCTGGCTTTGATTCCGGGTTTATAATTTTAGGAACGAATCTGACCAACCCACTGAATATGCTGCTACCTGTGCTTCAAACAGTACGTAAAGAATTAATGATATATAGCTGTATAAGCATGTTCCTAGCTGTTTTCTGGTAAGCTGTCAAAATACAGTGTAAACTAATCGAGTAATTCAGTAAAGTGAAATGAAGATGTGTGCTCAGTAAAAATGAGGCATCTTCCTTCCTTGGTTACCAATCTTTTGATTACTAAATATCAATAGAAAAATCTTGTGTGGATGTAAGCCAGTTGCTGGAGGTAGTTTAAAGTATAAACTTCCATCAGATGAGAGCATAGTGTTTGTGAAGAACAAGATCCGTTGTTGCTATCATGCACAGAACAAAAGCTGCTCTCCTCTTTGCCCTATGTGCTTTCTAGTAGTTTGAGCACTGGTAGATTATCCTTGTTAAGTGAAGACTCAACTTGAATAAATTTATTGCACCTTGAAATCTAACCTTACACTCCGCAGTTGTGTTGCGTGCATGTCTTTGAAGCAAATCCTACAGCTGTTAACTTCATTAGGGTTGGAGGGCAACAAGGCCCCATATGGATTTGGCAATCAGTCATGGGTAAGATAAGAAAAATAAATCTTCAGCAGAGCTTTACTCTTAGTGTACTTCTTTCCATATTTAATACAGCGTGTTGGCACAGTGAATTCTAAAACTATTGAACACACCTAAGCTTGCAGCTCACTGAGAAAACTAGTCTTTCACAGGAATGGTATTAGTTGCATTTGGGACCAGTTGTGTAAAACATTTTAAGGGTGCGTACTTATAAAACCTTGCTGGAAGTATAAACTACTTATTTAGCTTTAAATGGGGGAAGGTCATGTTTTCTAGTTTGACTATTTTCTTGAGATCTTAACTGCTCGTGTTGTTCTTGTTTTAGGTTTTTCCACTTGATTATATCCTTATTACAACAATTGTTATGTACTTCATCTTCACTTCCATGGCAGGGATTCGAAATATGGGCATATGGTTCTTCTGGATAAGGGTAAATATGGCCAGAGTTTGTTGTACTCATGTTTCACAGGTATCTGATACTGAATATATGTGAACAGTCATTATTGGTGAGGAATAACTCCAGACAGCAGTACAGGTTAGGGGTAGGCCTGCTGGAAAGCAGCTCTGGGGAGAAGGACCTGGGAGTCCTCATGCATGGCAAGTTAGCCATGAGCCAGCAACATGGTCTTGTGGCTAAGAAGGCCAACTGTATTTGCCTTCAGATTTTCAGGTAAATAGATCCAATCAGTTAAATGCATCTAAAACTGTGGATTGACTTACTGGAATTCAATTGCCGGAGGATAATTTTAACAGTTTCTCAGCTTTGTCAGTAGAATTGAAACTGTTACTTGAATATAAGAGAATGAGGAATGTTTTCAGAGAAAAATCTTTCTTGTTTATGTGTGTATATTCATTTTTTTTAGCTTTATAAAATCAGACGAGGGAAAACTCGGCCTCAGGCACTCTTGTTTCTCTGTATGATACTTCTGTTGATTGTTCTTCATACAAGCTACATGATCTACAGTCTTGCTCCTCAGTATGTGATGTATGGAAGCCAAAAATACCTGGTACGGGTAAGATGTAGTAATTCTTAATCTTACTTTCTCTTATTTAAAGTCAGGCTCATTCTCAATTAGGGAGACTTCTGTAGCCAGCTAGCTTTTTTTTAAGCTAATAAGTCTTGATGAGAGAACTCACAGTAACATGTATAACACAGGTTAATTCCTGTATTGACTTCAGACGAGGTAATACTTTCTTGCTTTACTTTTGAATAAGGCAGCTGCTGGTGTCCAGTAGATTTTGTACTTAGGCTGCTGAGTGGTGGGATTGAGAACTAGTTATAAGTCTTGAGGCTGCTTACAGAAGGAATCAGTGTTTTTGCTAGTGTCCATGTGCATATTTGTGAGAAATCAAAAACTGGATTCAGTAGAGGATGATAATCAGAACAAGGCTGGGAATGTGCTGACCTCAAACACTTTCCAGATTCATGAAGCTCATTACAGTTCTTGTTCTGTGAAATCTGCAGAGTTAATGTTAGTCTTTGCTTTTATTACTGTGTGTTTGTGCATTTGGTGTCTTGAGTCTACTAGCCTTCTAACACTATCTTCACATATTCTGTACATGAAGGCATGAGTTCTTGTATCACCAGTGCAGAGTTACATTGGACTCTACTAGAATACTCAATTATTGACAAGTACTTACATGAAGAGTTCATGTAGTCTCTGGAAAGATCAGTTTTCTTAAGACCTGAGACATTTAAACAAATATTTTTTAGTAATTCAGCATGATTTGTCTTTCCCCCCACCCTCAACTGTTTAGTTGTATTGGATGCTTTGTCTGCCTTTCACACCAGAAGCGAACTGCATTAGGTATCATTGTGCAGTAGTGCTTTTGTCACCAGAGTTGAATTCCAAATTCATTTTATACTCAGTAAAAATGTTTAATTTCAGAGATGAAAGTGTTCATTTTTTTGATCATTCAAACAAATTGCAAGCTGTTTTTCCAAATGACAGCGTGTTTTGAAATGTTCGTAGTGTAGCACAGCTTACTCTGCACACACTGTTCAGAACTGACTAATCTTTTTCAGTACAGCAAGTAGCTTGTAAAAGGCTTTCTTATAAAATAGATATTTGTTTTCAGGGATTAGCATGCATATGGAAGGATATTGCTGGTAGACTAGAACTCATACTAAATCCTACTTCTCTTGTAGAGCAATGCAACAGCTGATGGCCAGACAAAGAATGTGACATTTATATCTAAAGACTGTGATGCAGATGCACCTGAAGGTAAGATAAGCTGATTTAACGAATGTAGTAACTGCATGCAGGCCTTAATGAGGAGGTTTTGAGAGAGAACAGTAGCACTTTTAGTTATTTCTTTGTGAAACTTTGCTAAAGCTGGAATGAGTTCTAGCCTGTTCTCATTAAAACAATGCTAATTGAAATAATGTGGTTTAGGGCTTTTTTAAGAATCTTAACTTCCCCTTTGTTTCTCTTTGCAAGCAAACAATTTTTTAAGAGTTTGAATTTTGCTAACAATTGTAATAATGAGACTGCTCTTTAAGTTTACCATCAGTTACATTGATTTGCTTTAGTTTCTTGTTTAAAAAAAATTCATCTCGGCTAAAGATTTCTGGCCTTCAGAATGGTCCAAGTTCTTTCAGACTGAAGGTCTCAATTAGTCTGACTCTGGCAGACTTACAGCACCTCTGTATAAAAAGGAGTTATCTATGTATCTATATTATTGTTTAAATGGCTTGACAGTGTTAATTGATTTGTCTATCAATTAAGGTAAGTAGTTGTCCTGTATCAGTGTTTAAGGGAGTGGAGCACCTCTTTGATTAGCAAAGGCTGAATGAGTTTTGTTTCTTAGCTTGCAAAAAAGGAGACTGAGGGGTAACCCTATTCATGTTCATAAACATGTAAAGTAAGGGAGACGGGAGGATGGAGCTAGGCTCTGCTCAGTGGTATCAAATGATAGCATAAGGGGCAGTGGATGTAAGTTGGAACACTGGAGGTTGCACATAAGTATGAGAAAGAACCTCTTCATGGTGAGGGTGACAGAGCACTGGAAAGGGCTATCTAGGGAGGTAGTGGACTCTCCATCTCTGGAGACATTTAAAACGCAGCTAAATATGTTCCTGTGCAACTTAAGCTAGATGATTCTGCTGTAGTGGAGGGATTGGACTGGATGATCTCTCGAAGACCCTTCCAATCCCTAACATCCTGTGAATCTGTAACTTGTGAGTTCTGACTGTGCTTCTTGTTTCTAGAAAGTATTAGCAGCTCTTCTAAGTTTTCTTTCTCCTTGTGTTATTGAAAATATAATTCAATTTTACACCATTTTTATACTAAAAGAGATAACAAACTTAATTCTTTGCTCCCCATGTGTGTCTTCAAGGCGATTTGCCTGCATTTTAACTCGTCTTTAAATTCAGCATGTAGGTGTCAGCCTTATTCCTCCTAGTTCATTTAACTTCCCAAAAAGGGTTGAATGCTATACTTCAGATGAATCATGCACCCATTCATCTACTTTTGACTGTTCTGGGAATTTTAAAGCATTTTGCAGTGTGTGTTTTGATATTTCCACAAATGTAATTGTTCAATTCGTATTGAAGCCACTATAGGTCTGTGATTAAAGATAGAAACTCTCCTGTGGCAGAGATTAGAAAAGCACAATCTGTTGTTTTTCCAAACGGAGATAACCACAACTTTCTCTTACAGTTTCTCAGCTTGGGTAGTACTGGGGTAGTATTTACTGGAGAAAAAGACTTCTTGGTGACATCAATAAGCTCATTAGTCTCGACTCTTCTAGCAGAAAGTCTGGAATAAATAGTCTGATTCCTTCATGCTTTGTTGCTTAGTCAGAGGAATTGGCATTGAATTGAAATACTTCCTAAATTTCTTCTACACTAGATTTCTTGAGTACTTTGGAAGCTTTGTATGATTTTTTTTTCCCTTAATTAACTTTGATGGAAACAGTATAGCTGTTCTTAATGCTGCTGTTCTGTTGTGCTGAACACAAGTTGGCCTGGGTAGATGATGGCTTGGCTTTGCTGCTGTTGCTTGGAGCATCTTTCAATCACCCTCTTTCCTTAATAAGGAGGAGGTGGAGAAGGTACTGTGTAAGTAGAAGATGGCTGGATGTTTCTTCAATGTGAACATGAATGTCATCCAAGGCTGTAGTGGACTTGTGATATGGTCAGGCCACTGAAGTGTTTTTATAAATTAAGCATTTCTCTTGAAACTTCAGAAAAGATTTAATTAATGGCTGTTTAACATCTCTGTGACATGGACAGCAGCATTGAGTGCCCCCACAGCAAGTTTGCTGGGGACACCAAGCTGGAGGGAAGGGAGGNTGAGGCCCTACCTGGCATTCTGTGTCCAGTGCTGGAGACCCCAACACAAAGGATGTGGATGTGATGGAGTGAGTCCAGAG
>VZRI01005000.1:29370-118652 GCA_013397515.1 Upupa epops | reverse complement strand
ATGGTTAGCAGATTGAGAGAGGTTCTTCTCCCCCTCTACTCTGCACTGGTGAAACCAGATGTGGAGTATCAAGAAGGACACAGAACTGCTGGAGGGTGTCCAGCATAGAGCAACAAAGATGATGAAGGAAGTAGAACACCTCCCTTATGAGGAAAGGCTGAGGGAGCTGGGCCTCTTCAGCTTGGAGAAGAGGAGGCTGAGGGGTGACCTCATGAATATCTACAAATATGTGAGAGGTGGGTGTCAGGAGGATGGAGCCAACTCTTCTGCATGTGATCTAGTGATAGGAGAAGGGGCAGTGGGTGCAAGCTGAAACAGAGGAGGTTCCATAGAAATATCAGAAGGAACTTCTTCCCAGTGAGGGTAACAGAGCATTGGAACAGGCTGCCCAAGGGGGTTGTGGAGACTGCTCCTCTGGAGCCGTTTAAGACCTGCCTGGATGTGTTCCTGTGCAGCTTGGTCTAGGTGATTTTGCTGTGGCAGGGGGATTGGACTAGATGATCTTTTGAGGTCCTCTTATGATTCTATGATTTATTACTGCAAATGAACCAAAAGGTTGTAATTTCACAGTTAATTCAATGGTGTAACTCAGGAAAAGCAGACTTTGGATGTTGCTGCCCAGTATTGCTATGTTTTAAAGACAGCTTATTGTAGTGTTATAACCGCCTCAGAAAGAGAGCTAGTGTCTCCAGTAACAAATGAGTTCACACAGAATATGTCATGTTAGCATAGTCATAAAGGGAGGAGGGCTCTATGCAGTAAATCTAATGGTTCGTGTTTAGTGAGAATGAGAGCATTGGGAATTCTTAACTGCCTGTCCAGAGACTGGAAGTCCTACCTGGATGTGTTTCCCAAAAGCTGAATTTACAAGGTGTATGGTCCCAGAAAGCAAACCTTACCCTCAAGTGTTACATGATTGCCACTGCTCCCTAGGCAAAGTGTGAAATGTAGATCACATAAATTCTGTACAGCTTCAGATTTGTCCATGTACGAAATGAGTTTGGGTAACCCCACTATATGCAGACACCTCAAGGCTCAGTCCCAGCATTCATCTCATAAGCTTGTTGTCAGGTTTAGCACTTGATCCTGCATGTCTTCAGAGTGTAAAAGTCTTATTTTGCAGTCTTGGTAGTTCACCACAAGGACCTCTGTGGCATGCTTGGCTTAGTCCCAAATGATGGCGCTTTTGAGTTTGCCTGTGTTTTAGAGTGCCATTTCTACTGTTGTTATAAAAAAAAAAGTCAGGAAAGATATCAAAACAGATGCAACTTTTCTGAGTTGTCAGCAAGGTTATTGTACCTCTTTTGTGATGAACTGCTGTAATTGGTCTTAGCTCAGTGCTTAATGTTTAGGGGCTGGAAGTGATAGTGATACTGTCTCTGCTTTGTGTTTGGTGATTACTGGTAGAACTAAACTCTCTGAGTACCTGTCTCACTGGAGAGAAGGAATGGTATGCACTTTTCTGTGTGTGTTCTAACTGATATTTAAATCAAATAATAAGAAAACCAACCTTTCAAGCCTCCCTGAAAGCAGAAGTGCAAAAAGCAGCGACGTGTACAGTGCATGATTTTGTCTCTGAGAGTGGCATGATGTCTGGTGCCTCAGCCCTGCAGAGCGTGAGATTTCGGATGCCCTCCGCTGTTTGGAGTGGCTCTAGTTCTAACCACTGCCATGTCTGCCATACCTGATGTGTTTGAGTTCCATCCTGAGGCACTGAACTCTCCCTGTGTGCTATGTGGCAAGCTTGAGAGCCTAAACTTGTATTTTATTACTCTGAAAAAGCATTGGTGTTCCCAGAGTATGTGAGATTGCCAGGTACTTCTGAAACACTGTCTGTCTTTAGTCATACTGCAACTGCTCGCTACCTTTAATCACCATATATAAAATTGCAGTTCTAATTTTAACATTAGTGGAAGTAGCTATAATAAACAAAATGAAAAGTTGTTAGCTAAATCCTTTTTCCTATTCTGCAATCTAATAGTCATCTGTAGATATCTCTTAAAAATTGTTATAGCAACTTTATGGGCACAGTGCAGAGGAAGCTATATGACCACAATGAGATTTTAAGCCACTGTTATCATAGAATCATAGAGTGCTTTGGGTTGGAAGGGACCTTCACAGGTCACCTGGTCTAACGTTCTGGTGCTGTGACGAGACATACATTGACAACGCACTGATTGGGGAAAAAAAATCCCATTCATGGAGATTACGCTTGCTTTAGGAATGTCTGGCTGTAGAGGGCAGCTCTTTTTGTCTCAGATGGCTCCAGGTGCTGGCTGTGTTTTGTGTGCTGTATCTAGACCTGCTCTGCTTGATGCAGCCCGCTGTAACTTAGCAGCAATAGGCCTTAACAAAAGACATTGTTTTTCTTCAAGGTGTTTCCAGTGGATAAGATGCTAAAGGAGGTGCTGGTACTTCTGAATGTTTAAAGAGTCAGAACACTTGTCCAGAAATTTGAAGGTTTGCAGTTCTGTCCTAAGTCAAAATCACTTCTGAGTGCCACAACCAGTAGGTTACAGAGTCACTGTCCCTTGTGTGTTCTTTTTTTTTGATCACACAACCTTTCAAATGCTATGCTGTACTGTGGGGCGCTACTGACATGAGACAGAAGTCTGCACAGGTAGTTGGCACCCTAAGCTTAGGTGTCTGACTGTCTTTACAGTCCCAGTGTCTCGATCTGCGAGAGGGTCCCCATCTGTGCCTCCTTTCTGCTGGACAAGATGTATGCTATTCTACTGCCCCTGTGGAATTAGTGCTCCTAAGCTCTGGTAGCCAGTGTGTCTAGATAAAAGTAATGAACTGTAGTCAGCTGTGAGGGCAGAACAGGCTACCAGTGGTCTCCTTCAGCCAGTGACCTGCATGGATGGATGTAGGGATCTGCTACCTTGACTGATGTGCCCGGTCTTTGCAGAAAGAGGGATTTGGCACTCATCATTACCCTTAGCACTATCACCCAAAGATTCCCCCTTTAGTGTATGGCTTCTTTTCAGCCATGTTTTTGCACTACCCTAATGTTCAGCTCATGTTATAAAAAAGCCAGTATCTTCTACAGGGACTCAGTTCCCACAAGTGGTATTGGGCAGTGTTTAAGTTTTAGGCACTGGAATGAATACCAGTTGTATCCACTATGCTATCTGAATTTATCTTCTACAATATAAACACGTGGTGTGGATAGAGCCAAGAATAGCTGATTTATTGATTATAGTTTAGGGCTCATTTTCAAGGATTGTAGATACAGGATTGTATGTTCTCATGTTCAAGGATTGTAGATAGAGGAGCAGTTGGTCTCCTGGTCTCTTGAAGATTAAGAGTGTGCCACTGATCTCGTCAGCTTTAATTTTCATTAAATGAAGAATGTGACATTTGGTATGTCTGAACTTATGTCCATGTGAAATATTGGCAGTTCTTTAGAGTTAATTCTAAATGGGGCACTGAAACTATCCATCTTGCAGGAATAAGCAGCTGGATTATTTGTTTTAATAAAGGAAGATAAACCTCCAGATTATCTATAATCCAATGAATAACTTAAAAAGTACTCAAAGGGGAAAAATACATAATTTGGGTATTGAGTACACTCAACTTTTGGAACTTTAGTGCCAGCATTTTCCAGAATCACTACAGTGATTCTTCACCACCTTAAGGTACAGAAGGTGACAGGTTTTGGTACGTGCAGAATACTTCATATGTGATGTCATGACTCTCTTACCTGCAGCTTTTGGTGAAATAACTAATATTGTGATCTGTCTCTCGTGGTCCTGTACACAATCTAGAAATGCAAGCTCTAATATTTCAAAACTTAGATGATAATTATAAAAAATAATGTAATACCAGTGTTTTCTAAGATTTCTTCAAGATACTCAGTATTTTGAAGATATATCTGTGTATATATATATATATGTATGTATATCTTGTGTGTGTGCATATATATATATATATATAATCTGTGTGCAGAATCCCAGATTCTATGCACAACTTTAATTATGTGTAAAAATATGCTTATGAACCCCCAGAATTTTTTCCATGGCAGTATATCTATTTTTTATCACAAGAAGTATAAAATTCTGCACTGGAGAAGTGTGATAGAACATGCAGAGGTAAAAATATCCAAGCTTTTAATTAGAATAGGTATAATTTGTGAAATGTAATGAAATTAAAATGTTGTTTCTGGCAGTATCTAGTTCTTTGGTTTTTATTAGTCTGTGTAGCTTTTGATTCAATAATGATGCAATTTCTTTGAATGTCTGCTTCAGATAGAGTTTGGGAAGTTTTTATTCCAGCTAGAAATAGTGTGTTATGATTGCAGTATTGTGATTGGAGGTAATGATCAGTATTTATTGTCCACCATTATTGAAAGTCCACCATTATTGAATGGCTCACAAACGTGACTTAATTAAGCCTTGAGCAACCTGCTTGAGTAGACTGTTCTGAGCAGGGAGGCTGGACTAGACAACGTGTGAAGGTACTTTCATCCCTCATCTGTTTAGTGGTTCTGTGAATGCAGTCCCCAGTCTTCCTTTTGATAGCAGTGAAGGTACACTGATAGGCTGAAATCATTGCATATTCCCTTATCAACTGAAAATGATGAGCAGATTTTATTTTAATCCTGTCTAATTCAGAATGCATTTATTGTTACTGTTTTTACCCAAATCCTCCTTCAGGCTTTAAAAGCAGTAACAATGAGACAGAGAACTGTAACCTCTGAGTTTAAGTGAATGTGACTCTATGCACACATAAATACTTTTGAGAAACAAAGATCTTTATTTAAACAAATAACATTGGTTGCAGTCTCCTTTGTGCAGGAGGTCTCCTGAGCTGCATGTTCTATGATACCATGATTCTGAAAACACTGAGCTGTGATGGTTTTGGTTATGTTTAGAACACTAAAGATGGTTTAACACATTATATCTCTGAAAATGTTGGCATTATTGACAGTTACCACAATATTGAAAATTTTAATTCTGGGTTCATGAATTTCTAGGTGACAGCAGTGTCTTGCAAGGTTTGCATCTTTTTAATGTACAAATAACTGCTTTATTTTATCATGGTGCTGTGATTTATACATCTGTTTTCCTGTAGACAGGATAGTGATTTTTGTAATGATCTTAGTAGGGAGAGGGGAATAATCGCTAAATTAAGGATAACATCACCCCTTGTGCAGCGTTCTTCTTCAGTAATGCATTTTATTTTCTCTAATAGATCACTTGCCACTTTTTCTTTGCTGCTGTCAGGTCTGTGAAACCTTTAATGTAGTGCCATTTTCTGAGTAACTCCTAAAGTAATTCAAGCAGAGAACTTCTGCAACAGTGGAAGTTTCCAAGAAAGGAAAATATATGTTCTGGAGTCTCTTAATACTTCAGTAGTGGAAGTGGTAGTGGTTTACCAATAGTTAAGTACAACTCCTACCAAATATTAGAACTAGTGATTCCCACTACAAAGAATGGTGACATTAAATCAGGCATTCAGAATTGCGTATTTCACTGTCTACATGGGGGCATGTGGAAAGTATTTGTTCGCTTCAGTTGCATATGATCATTTCTGGATGCAAATGTGGCTGGATGTGGGGTGTAGAACTTGCTGAGTATATACTCACAAGACAATTGAAAAGTTGTTGAAGTAAATGGAGTCCACAGAACTTTATGTTGCATATAGACCTTAATATTAACAATTGAGTAATGAGCGATGCATTATTGTCAAACAAGGAAAATAACTGAAAACATACTGCTTCCCAGCTGAGAACAAGCACCTTTCTAAACCCCACAATAAGAGCATTTATGTATAGATAAAAAGAAATTGCATCTCTTGCCATCATGACATTTGGTAGGTACTGAAGTGTTAAAAAGTAAAAGCAAAGTTCTCGTTGTTAGTTACCAAACAATCTTAACTACCATGAAATTTGGCAGGGAGTAGAATTTAAAATATATTTCAAATCATCTGATCAAGCTTAAAAGCCAAAGAAGAGATCAGGCAGAGCTGTACAGAAATAGTGTGATGAAACAGCAGTGTCATTTAGTCTTGAGCAGAGAATAATAAATTATATGACTTCTTCACTAAAACAAGGGTAGAAACTCAGGGGAGATTGACTACGGTGGTCAGAAGACAACTGAAAGTAAAACAAGAATACAGAGAAAAGAGGAAATGTATGCATTCTAATGCAAAATAATGCTTTTTCACAGTTGATCAGAATGTCAGTGGTCAAGACATTCTTTACTTGATTATACTTGAGTTTCAAATGAGAAGATCTGTAATTAATCATTTATAAACATAAGTTCAGCCTTGCTTATTACTAAATCCTGCCGGAAAGACTGACACAATTGGAGTGCTAAATTCAACAGTCAAAGCCTCTTTAAGAAAGTTAAATAAGGCAAAAGTCAAGAAAAAGCACTCAAAAGCAGTACTTCTTGTTGCTGTGTCAGTGATCTCTTGAAAGAAAATTACTATTTAAGGGATTACTGTGAGATCAGAGAAACATGAAGCAGTACTCAGTTCCATGTTATTTCCTGATATTTGCAGATTGCCAGATCCCACTAGAAAACAAGTTTATGAGCTTGGGATGTAGTTGTCATAGGTATATAGGGGAAAGTGGAAGTGTACAATAGAGGACCTCAGTATGGATGATACAAGTCAGAAACATCAACTTCTTGAACAACATCAACAAAAGAACTGCTGAACATAGAAAGTTTATGGTTAAATTTACACGGTTTATAAATGTGAATTATTTAATCATAACATTCCATATCCAGACTTCTGTGGGCTGAAATGAATCCTACAAGATATGACACAATAGAGGTTTTGACTAATAATGAGCAGTCAGAGGGAAGAGAAAAATGGCCCATATGGATTTATGAAAAATTAGCTCCTGACAAGCTTGTCTTGCTTTGATGAAATTACAATTTCTGTTGAGGAAAGAAAATAATAAATTTTTATAACGTGAGTTAGATTGAGTTAGAATCTAAGCAATATCTCATAGGACATTTGCTTGGCAAATCTTGGGGATTTTTAAGCAATGAAAACTAGTACAGAGTAATCCTGATAGTGGGAGAATAGCATGTCTTCATACATTTCCTACTCCACTCTCCTGGATCACAGTCACCTCTTGAAAACAGTGTTCCTAAAAAGGTCTGTAATCTTGGTACATAATTAGCTGGTTACCACTGTGGGACACTGTACTTAGCAACCAGAGTTCTTTGATGAATAGGCAGGTAAGTAAGGGAACTTCTAGAAGTAATTCTGTGTCCAGTTCTGGTGCCCATATGAGAAGATGCTCCTAAACTACAGAGTTTTCAGAGCTATATGCTTGGAGAAGAGGAGGCTGAGGGGTGACCCCATTAATGTCTATAAATATGTGAGGGGTGGGTATCTGGAGGATGGAGCCAGGCTCTTCTCAAGGTCATCAAAGTCATAGGAAAAGAGGCAATGGGTGCAAGCTGGAATATAGGAGGTTCCATATAAATATCAGAAGGAACTTCTTCACGTGAGGGTAATGGAACATTGGAACAGGCTGCCTGGGGGGTTGTGGACTCTGCTCCTCTGGAGCCATTCAAGACCTGCCTGTATGTGTTCTTGTGCAACTTGGTCTAGGTGATCCTGCTGTGGTAGGGGGATTGGACTAGATGATCTTTCAAGATCCCTCTGATCCCTAATGATTCTATGATTCTATGCGAATAGCTGAAACGTAATAAAAAGATTTCCTTTTAAGGAAGCATTCCAAGAATTCTGTTCAGATTCCCAGACAGATGATGATGAAATATTGTCCCCTGAACTACATAAAAAACTTGGATACCTACTTTAGACTACAAATTAAAAAAAAAGTAACTTGTGTAAATCAAAATGGAAGCTATTCTAAATAAGACAGGAAATGAGTCATGCAGTTGTTACCAGCAGAAGTATTTAACAGAACAATTTACCAAAGCTTTCTTTCCATTCTACGTTACTAGTAATGAAGACCAAATACTATTCTAAAGCAATGCTGTAGGTTATAGAAAATGCAATTTTGAGTAGTCCTTTGGTGTATCAAGCATATGAGTTCACCCTGGATCCTCAAAATTATTCAGACCAGCCTTATCTACAAGTCAGCTGAAAACAGATGTTTTTATAGGAAAGTGTTATCATTTGTAGTATGAAAGACTGAAAAATAACCTTTTTAAAAAAAACTAAATCAAAAAACCTTCCTTAGATAATGCAGGAAGCTACTTGTTGTCTTAAACTGAGGAAAAAGGATTAGACAGAAATTCTTTACCTGGAAATTGCATGAAGTACAATTGCAGTGGATATTGACAGTTTGTTGTACACAAGATACAGTAATTGCAAACAAATAAAGAAAGCATGATCGCAAACCCATGAGTGTTCTGATTTTTGAGAACAGTTTAGAAGCAGTCATTTGGCCTTTTCAGGAAAAGGAATACTTCTCTTTTTCAACTGGAAATCATGTTCAAATGAATCTTTTTTTTTCTGAGAAGTTACCAAGGAAATAGTATTCTAAATCATATTAGTTTGCAAGGAGAGGAAGGAATTATATAAACTCATGTTTTGCTTTGCTTTTAAGTGAAAACAGAAACAGTCTTATTAAATGCTTGAACACCAGTTCATTAAATCACATAAAAAAAGATGGACTCCATTTTCATTGTTAGTAATTCTCTATCTTTTGTATTGATAAGATAAGGATGTCCCTATGCTCCAAGACACTGGAGATGGAACAGATTCTGTAGCAGCCATGAAGATCTGGAAGTACCCATTCAGAAAATTGTCCTTGTGCTTTTCAGCTGCATCTGGGCTTAGTTGGTTAGGATTCTAAGTCAATATCTGTATTACATTGTAGTTCAGAACTGGAGCATGGCTTTGAAATCAGTCCTGCTATTATCCCTGCCTACTCTGCTTTGGTTCTTTCCAAATGAAGCTGTTGTGGTACACAACCTGGCTTCCACAAGCAAGAACCAAGAGTTGTGTGTGCTCCAGGAACAAAATACTCTTTCTCTAGAAAGAGGTAAAGAGGTGTTGCTGCACAGGACCAGCTTACAGCTAATCTGTACAAAGTCAGTGGGTCTTACACTGTTTTGCTAGGCAGATCAGTTCTTCTTTCTTTGAACCACTCACTGCTGTTCACACAGCCTGACAGAAGTGCAAGCGTGCAGCAGAAGCTTGTTCCCATTCTGTGGCAGGAGTAGAGTAAACTGATGAGGAAAGGATGGTATTTTCTGCTATCAACTGCAACTGATAAGTGGTGCTGCACAACACTTCTTAACCTTCTCTGATTTTTGCTTCTGCATCCATTAGTGGGCATGGTGGAGTCAGGTTGATGGGGGGACTGGATGATCTTCTAGGTCTCTTCTAACCTTAATAGGAACTTTAGAAACCCAAAAAGTCATCTGAAATACTCACAGGGCTGGACCATGAGACTGTCAGCTCTTATTCCATTGTGTATCTGAGGCCTTCCACACTTATGACCTTATGAACACTGTTGAAATGGCTGTTTCGTACAAGTTGATAATTATTTGCCGAGTCAGAAGAAGCAACTACAACATTTACTTTGGCATCCAATTAAATCACTGGCCAAAATTTTTCATCTACTGAACATCTTTGTACAATCTAGTAATTTATGACTAAGCTAGACCTTATCTTTATAAGAGACATCCATTTTTTATTTAAAATGTTCTACAGAGAATCCAGCATACTCTTAAGTGAGGTGTTCCTTTGATTAATTGCCCTCACTCTTACAATATTTCCAGTCAGACTTTGCCCAGCTTCAGTCTCCAGTCATTTGTCTTTGTGCTCTTGTATGTCAAGGAGCTGGTCCCCATGGAAAAATCTTTTAATACATAGGCACTTACTCTTGGGAAACATAATTCAGGAAAAGCAAAGCATTTGCAAAATCCTTTAAAAGAAAATAAACCAGAGTTTAAAACATCACACTGTTGTCAATTCTTTCTTGTTTCAGGGGAACAATGATGGAAGGAGAAGTTCCTTTTTTGTTCTTTCTGTATGGTGTAGTTCTATCCAACTTGGAAGAGATGGGTAGAGTTGTTTTTTGTTGTTTGTACCAAACCACAGCCATGATCTGAAATGAAGAAAATTAAGAAAGCCCAGAGCAGCATTCCTTTTTATTACCTCACAGATAGTTATTTTGTACCTCTCTCAAAATGATGACTTTTTTATTTCTTTAAATCGCTTCTATCTCAGACAGTTGTTCCTCTTGCAGCTGCTGCAACTAAAGCTCTTCTATTCCCAAAGGTTAAATTAGAAAGATTTAATAGGATGTGTGGAGGTGAAGCCAGGCTCCTTATACACCTCAGGCCTAAGGTAAGTGTAGGACCAAGAGATGATGGATTTTCAGTTGTGATACAGTTAGATGTATTAGTGAGGATGATCAGGCAGTGGAACAGGTTCCCAGAGAGGTTTTGGAAACTGTCTATAACAGTGCTCAAAATTTGACTATCACTGACCTTGAGATACCTCATCTAGAAAACTTGCTTAAAGCAGATAGACTTGCATGATCTGCAGGTATCTCTTCCAACCTGAATTCTTTTTCATTTCTGTGAATTGAAGTGTGATCTTCCTCAAGTGGGATTACACAAATATTTCATCCTTTCTCTCATTGAGGGAAGCTGACAAGGGCTTGCTCCTCCACCTGGTTGAGGACTTTTGTGAAGCTTGTTGAAAATCACTGTCTGAGGTTTGGAGAATGATTCCACAAACAAATGACCAGATAGACTAAGTTTTGTTTCCTGAGGCAAGAATGCCCCAAATGGACAGCAGGTCCCTATTTGACCATATCATCACCTAAGCACATGCTGTCTCTGAAACAGCACATCGTTGAGCTGGTAGCCTAAGTTGGCAGCTTTGTTGACATGTGACAATCAAGTGTGCTCTCTATTGCTGGTTACCACATCTCAATTTCAGAACTTGATCTTTTCATATTCACATTTGGGTAGATGATGTTGTCTAAAAATAATTACTGTGGTTTTTTGTTTTGTAATGAGTAAATTGAGGCATAGTATTAGCATTTATTGAAAATTATGCTGAAAGACATTAACAATCAGGAAACAGAACTAATTTTTATTCACTTGTGGTTGTCTCCCATTTCTCCAGCCATTGCAAAATATTAATTCTATCAGACAAGCCAGTGTACAAGCAATGCTAATTAATAGCTAAGACAAAATTTTTTCCTTCATTCTAGCACAGTGTGTTGTGCCACAAAATTTAAATAAGTGTTATTTCATTACGTAATTCATTCCTTTTAATCAAAGGATATGCCTGACTTTCTAAGTTTTCTATAAATAAACCATGGAGATTGGAAAGTTTTAGGTTAGGGAAGTCAGGCTGTCAGCATTCAAATTCAGAATTGACTCTACAATTCTACTCTTTGGTATGCATCTGATAAACAGAAAGCTTTTTACATAAAGTCCTGCTTCAGCAAGAAAAAAAAAAGGCTACATGCACCCAATAGTGTTCAGTAAGTGCACACCTGGCTTAATTCAAAATTATTGAGAGTTGTTCTTAGGAACATAATGGCATTCCAGCTGTACTGATCATTAACTGTGCCTGGAGGATGGGCAAGTTGGTCTAATTTCTTATTGTAGCAAGGTACAAATGTTTCAGTAGTTATGGATCTATAATAACCATCTTTTCAACAGGATTTTGAACTCCCTAAGTAGCAATGTGGTCATCACACAGTCACAGAATCACAGAATCATTAGGTCAACACATCCTAGACCAACATCCAACCTCCTGCGCTTCACCTGGAATGAACTTCCAGTACCAACTCTCATGACTCTTACAAAGCTGCGTCAGGTCCTCACACTGATTGAAGTTTCCCCATATGCTTTTTTCTAAGCAATAAAAGTCCCTTTCTTTTACATTAGAGATTCTAGACTATAATGCCAGAGTCCATATACATGGGTCAAGTTCAAGGGAAATCAGACTTAAAAGTCCTATGATAATACAGAATGGAATGGGCAGTGACATCAAGAGCAATGGAAAGGCTTGAAAATATTTGAAAAGTAAAAAATAAACACTATGAAGAAGACCAAACACATTAAATGGTCAAGAACATACTTTTAACATGGGCTTCTGTTTGAAAAAGGATCATTTTAAAGATCACAAGCATTTCCTTTCACAATTCATCTTCTCTTACAAAATGATACACAAAATGATTTAATCAAAAATTAAGTCACATGATATTGGACTATAGCTCTGCAGGTACCTAATTCCTCTCATTCTTACAATCACACATCAAAATCAACAGGTAACAAGGAAGCCAAACAGCAGAGAAAAGACTAAATGTGTAGCACGAATTGCTGTGTGCTCTGCATGTACATGCCAGAGTGACACCTCTGAATGGTACCTTTTCTCTCCTTGCCTTTTTCCATTTCTATTATGTTAACTTCAAAATTTCTGATTTCACTGTTTGACTGGAACATCAGTTGCAGAGGACCTCAAGTCAGAATTTAGTCCCTTGCTATTACAGTTCTTATTAAGAGAGAAGCCCAGAGCATCACTACTCTGCTGATGACAACCCAATTTCCAACATAAACATACCAAAGAGTTGGGTAAGCTAAAACGCAACGCTTTTATGTTCCTAATTCATGTAGAAAAGGCAATCAGCTATTCCTGTTTGTAGCTGAAGATTTGCCCAGTGAGCACTTCCAACTAGATTACAATTAAAGTTCAGAAAGATGGGAAGCAAATCCTAATGTGGCCAATAGACTGAGCCACACAACTTACATGTTCCATTGAGATTCTTATATTGCACAGAACAGCACAAACTTGGAATAACCTATTGAACATAGCACTAATACAGACTTGCGGGGCAGATGAAGAAAAGCTGCTGTAACAAGCTTCAAGATTAGTCTTCTCTGGCACATGGGAAAAAGCACCATCAGACACGATCTCAGTGATCAAAGTCTAAGATAGCACTCAGAAAGCATGTGAAAGCAATTTTTTAAAATATTAAACCAACAGAAAGTCTGTTGAATATTTTCAGCTCAGTCACATTGCAAGGGGCAGAAGCAAGAAAAGAGACGTATTACTTAACAATAAAATAAATTGGTATTGCCACAGAATTTAATGGCTGCTACTGCTGTCACTGTGCAATAGAGCACAAATTATTTCAGCCACATTCCAAACTATCTGTATGAAAAACTTAATAAATCGTTTACCAGACCTTCAAACCACACGTGTGCATTACCATAATCTGACCAGTTTACCTATGAAAATACACTGTTTTTCAAATAAAAGTATATTTCTTAGTCAAAAAAAGCTGGGAGATCATTCTTAGTAAAAAAACCAAAACAAACGAAACTACCTCTCACCAAATCTATGCAACCTCTACATGCAGAGTTATGTATAACCAGCAGTCTTCAGCTTCTCTGTTTATTATGGTGCAGTCAAATTCAGATGAAGAAAATCAAACGGCAAAGACAGAAAAAAGGAGCACTCCTCCTCATCATATAGAAAACACATCAGAAATTGATAAGCATTGTAGTATCTTTGAGATCTTCTTCAATTGGGACTACAACACAGAGGAGAAACACCTTTTAAAGAAAACAAAAACAATCACTCCTGCCCGCCCCCCTCCCCTAAAAAGAAGCAAATAAATAAATAAATAATGTGTACAAGAAGGATGTTAAAAATGGTAATATTAATGTAAAAGGGATCAAGATGAGAATTTAGGTAAAAATTGAGTCCCAGTGATTTTGAGAAGATTAAAGGAAAAGCAGATGAGAAAAAAGTTTAGCAATAATTAACTACAACATGGTTCATTATTGCATATGAACAGAAAGTGCAAAGATAAAGAAAGAAGTCCCAGAATTAAATGAATAGAAGTGTGTTGAGATTTTAAGTAACCATATTTGACAAGAGGGCCAAAATCATCCTGGGGTCGGTCAGAAGGGAGATGGTTAGCAGATTCAGAGAGATTCTTCTCCCCCTCTACTCTGCACTAGTGAGACTGCATCTGGAGTATTGTGTCCAGTTCTGGGCCCCTCAGTTCAAGAAGGACACAGAGCTGCTGGAGGGTGTCCAGCATAGAGCAACAAAGATGATGAAGGAAGATAAACATCGCCTTTATGAGGAAAGGCTGAGGGAGCTGGGTCTCTTCAGCTTGGAGAAGAGGAGACTGAGGGGTGACTTATTAATGTCTATAAATATGTGAGAGGTGGGTGCCAGGATGATGGAGCCAGGCTCTTCTCAACATTATATGGTGATAGGAGAAGGGGCATTGGGTGCAAGCTGGAACAGAGGAGGTTCCACATAAATATCATAAGGAACTTCTTCCCAGTGAGGGTAACGGAGCATTGGAACAGGCTGCCCAGGGAAGTTGTCGAGTCTCCTTCTCTGGAAACGTTCAACACCCACCTGGATGTGTTCCTGTGCAACTTGGTGTAGGTGATCCTGCTGTGGCAGGAGGATCGGACTAGATAATCTTTTGAGGTCTTTTCCTGTCCCTAATGATTCTATGATTCTATGAATAACCATCTTTTGCCTGTCTTACCTGGTGAGATGGTTATGGAGACCTTCTGTGCTCATCTGGGTCTTGCATCCTGTGTGTCCTCCGTGTTAACCGTGTAGGATGGTTTTCTTTCATGACACTGATGGATAGAGATCAAAGTTTGAAATTAGAAAGAGGTGTTTGCTGGCCTATTCCTGGTGCATTTCTTCTGCAACCATTGTGATACCGGAGAAGGTGTTTTGCTCCATGTATCTTCTGTTGACAGTGTTAGAGGCTTTTGACATTCAAGTTACAGCAGTTATTCTCTGTTACTTTCTCACAGTTTCTGCTTCTTGCACTGTTGTTTATTAGAATCTAATTCAATTTCAGTTATTTTACTGGTAATATTCTGCTTATAACTAGGGATTTAGCTGGAGTTACTCTTGAAATTAAAGTGTAACATTGTGGTAACAGCCTAGTAAAACACTAAATCTTTATTGATGTGTATATTTGAGAGGTTTCTAGTAATCAGTTTCTGTTAATCTGTCTACAAGTCTAGAGACCAAGATTGGTCTAGAGACCAATCTGTCTAGCAAGTCTACAGACCAAGACATGCTGTTACACATCTTACATGTGTGAACATTTTAATATTGATCGTGATTTTTGTAATCCAGTTCATACTTTGACAAAGATACATCTGCCTTTTTTACTAAGCCATGTTCTCAAGTCGTAGGTTATCCCAAATTCAAACACCTTATTTGTTTTCAGTGCCATAACTCAATACTTGTGGTAGAAAGTTTTAGTGTCTGATATCAAAGGCACCAAAAGGTATCCCCTTGATAATCCACACTTTCTTTACAAACAAGATGAGTCCTTCTTTTGCTGTCTTTCTTTTTAATAATCAGCGAAAGTTTGAAATGAGGAATATTTTTAACTGAATGTCAAGTGAGAAGGGGTTCATATATTGTTGTTTCTCTGCAGTACTTGGGTAAGGTTTACCTGATGGAATGCCTTTAATTTCACAGTCATAAACAAATATATCTTTTAACGTATCTATCATCCAGTACCTCAGTTTTTTAGGACCATAACATGGCTTGAGCCACAGAGCTTTCCTTATGGCAATTTGATACATCTGAAAGATGCCTGCTACTAATTCATCTAATGCTTACATTGATTTTTTTTCTTACTGCTTAATGAACAGCTGGGGCAGTGTTGATTATCCTCTGACTGGTGCTGTCAGCAGTGTCAGAAATAAATTTGTTAGCAAATACAGTAAAATCCTCTCATAGTTGTACCAATAACATGGCCCAGTGTGCCAAATTTGCAATAGATGCCACAAAGCCACACCTCCTGTTTTTTTACTTTTCATCGTAAGTAATAAAATGTTATACTTTCTTCTGCATATCTTCTCATCATGGAGAATTAAATGCTCTTTCATGCAGTTATCTTACCTTGTTTATTATGGCTCTCTGATTTCGTGAGTTCCAGACAAGAAGGTATTTTTGTTCAGCAAAGCACACAGCACTTGACTTGATATCCAGTCAACTGTAAACATCTGGGAATTTTTTATTATTTGTTTGCATTTAACAAAAATTTAAAGACCTGCTCTGGAAACTGGAGCTGAACACGTCCTTGTGCAAGTCAGCTTCTACCTTTGTACACAGCCTGTGAACTGTCCACTTCCCCCAACCCACAGCAGGTTTCCCTGTAAAGTCAAAATAAAGTTCTTAAGAAGATATAATAAACAATATCTAAAAGTGCTGCTGGTACACTGAGCAAATGTGTCAGTGAGACCGACTGTCAGTAAGATCTGGACAGACAGTTTTGGAGCCACTGTTTATTGTCTTTTTCTTTCCTGGCATTCCCAACATTTTCTTTCCAGTTCATCCTCTTTCTCATTTACTCTTTCCTTTCGTGTTCTATTGCTTTCAAAAACTCCCAGCTGATACTACTGAGCTTCAGTTCCACTTTCTCTCTTACAACTGCATTCCAAAACAGGATCATTGAGCACTTAAAATGAGTGAACAGCCCAATTAGATTAGCCAGAATAGGGAAATTCATGTCTCAGACTTTTTTTTCTGCCAACTCAGGAAGACAAAAGACTATCAAGCAGCAACCAAGTCCTGCCAGGCACAGCAGTGCAGCATGTAATTTGGACCATGATGTCTGCGCTGGTGATGCTGCTGCTGTTTTCTGACTTCTGCATTTGCAGTTGTAGAACTGAATAGAAGAAATCAGAGAGTTTCCTAATTATGACCTTTCGCTTTTTGGATATGAACTAATGATAATATGACAAAGAACTCTTTAAGCCTTCCTGGGAGTAGAAAACAGTAACCAGCTCTTGTGGTTGGCTTTGTGGATGTTCTCTGACAGCCATACCTATGGCTGGCTTCCTATAGATAAAGAGGTTGTAGTTTTGCTCGTAAGTAATTCAGGGCATTGGAGAGAGCAGAGTCATTGTGCTTGATCTTGAAAGTTTGGAAAAAAAAAATCACTACAATGACTTTAGTGTTATTTAGCTAGTGTGGCTGGTGTAGAAGGAAAGTGTTTTTTTCAGGCAACAAATGTTTCTTAATAAGATTTTCCTTCCTGGTCAGGCTTCCCATATTTCCAAAGGGTTTTGCAGCTCTGCTGCTGACAATTAACATTTGAGTTTTTTAAAACTCTAAGACAAAGATATTATTGAAGCATTCATAAAACATATATGTATTTACTAAAAATGTGTGCATATGTATACACAGATACAGGTGCCCTCCTCATAAATAAATAAATAAATACTGATTTCAAAAGCATGTGTTTACCATATGAGTTCCACTGCCACAGACAAGAGTTCAACACCATTACCTCTACCAGCTAGCATGTTGGTAACTTGGTTTCAGTTCCCCTCCTTTCTCTGCTAAATAATTACACTTTATAGTCCCAGCCAGTAGCTAAGACATATAGCAGATTGCATATAGGCTAGTCTTACAGAGGCTTTGCACTGAGTGTGGTTTGATCTTTCCATTGCTTATCATTGGCAGAACAGAGATACTGCCCTGCTAAACTTCTACATTAATTATTCCATTTGACTATTTACTGTTATCTATATCTTATTCTTGACTTTCATCACCTTTCTTTAATCCCTCTGGGGGTGAAGAAGGTGGCACAATTTATTTCTGCCTACAGCAGTTCCCCAAAAATGCAAAGTCAGTTTATTGCTTGATTTTTTTATTTAGATGTCCTTCATTTGTGTAGCAAGGCAGAAGTCAGAGATCATGAGGATGTGCAGAGTACTGCTTCGGCAGGTTGCCAAACACTGATATTTAACACTGTCTCATCTACTCAGACCAGCTTGTAATCTCCTCCAGGCTTAGCTCTGGTTTTAGGTCAAGAAGCTAGTTACATTTTTATTTAAATGTTGTATCTTACACTGTAACTTGATTTCAGAATCAGTGTCTTGAAACCATGTTTGTCCTGGGATTTTTTCTGAGTTATACATGTAATTTATTTTTTTACAAGAGAGGATGCTATGTGAGTCATAAAATTTCCCTTCTTAATTTTTGAAATATGCTATTACAATTTGTTTGCAGTAGTAATTCTTATTAATAATAACTCTTAGGAGGCATAGCTCAGGCTGGAAAAGACCTTCAAGTTCATCAAGTCCAACTCAACCTAACTCTACTAATTTTCAAGTTTGCATGTCTTTACAAAGCTAACTTTATAAGCAACCTGCAACAGACCTTTGTAATAGAATTTCTATCAAGTCATTTTCAATGATTGGGTTGGGGTTTTTTGCCTTCAGCAAATCAAAATTATAAATATTTGTCAAACATAAAGACACATTTGTAGTATTAAACTCTCGTTAAGAGTCATTTCATTTTGCTTTCGTCACTGTTTAACAAAATACGTCACTGGTTAATCATCATGAAAGAAACCTTCTAACCTGGGTTCTTTGTTAAACACAAACTATTTCAATAGAGCTTTATACCTAGGACAATATTTAATTCCTCAAAGTAATTGCTCTTGCCCATCTTTCAGACACCCATTTGGTGTGGAATAAGGTTATTACAATTAATTTTGTTTTGTAGTTTGTTTAAAAAGAAAGAGCAAGAGACTGCCACTGCCCTCTAGAGAACTAGATCAGCTACCAAGTTAGGTGTTTCCTTCAGAGAAGAATCTTGTTGCATTGATTGCAGAAGTCGTAGAAAAACTAAAATAGCTGGTGTGACCAGCCGGGATTTCTAACTCATTAGGAAGACTTAATTATATCAACATGTTGGAGATTTTTCTGTGATATAAATTCACCTTCCATCTGTACAACATTTTCATCCTTATTTTCTAGCTCTTTAGCTTCTAGTTAAAATATCTTCTCCATGAGTGTCTCAAGTAGGACAGGAACATCTCTGAAAATTGTTTCAAAATTTGTTTTTGACAAAAAATGAAAAAAACTCAGAGATTATTTGCACAGGAGGCAGTGAAATACTGGCTTCTTACTGCATGTTGTTTGTTTCAAAAGGGATTTGCATGGAGCTTGGCACTCTTTGTAGCTTAAAACAGCATTGAAACTATTTATTTTAATATGAAACTAAGTATCCTGTAATACCACTTGAAGGGGAAGCTGTTGGACATGTGCAAAACACCTACCTTTTATGTCCATGTATTACTTGATCAAGATCAGCCATTAATTCCACATAAAATCTGAATTTTCTACAGTACTTACTGTAAGCTTGGCATGATATATTCTTAATACAACTAAGATCTCACATATTTGCTTTCACTTGTTTTCAGAAATATATATCTGTGTAGTTTTTAAATTACAACTTCTGGCTTTCAATCATCAAATTTTGTTCTGGTTCACTTGAAATGTTATGTGTTTTAAATACAAGCTACACAGTTCTGTTCTTAATACCACAAAGTTCTGTTATGCTTTCCCTTACTGAAATGAGCTTGCTAAAATATATATTTTTAATTGCTGCTCTTTAAAAATGCATTAGTTTAATATTTTCTTTTATTGAAGAACCTAAGGAAATACATCTCTGTACTTTCAGCATATGATTATTTTTTTTATTACCTTTGTGTGACTCTCTTTAATATTTTACTTTATTGTTTGTAATTTAAAATGGGTGGAATTCCTGGTTGAAAGTGTGATTTTTGCAGAACTGTCATTTGTTTATTTGCAGTTGGTAGGCTTTGCTTGCATCTGATTGTATTCTTTTTTCATTCTGTGGCATGCTGTTCCCATTCTTCTCCAACAATTAAGTGTTACTTTCACATGCCTTTTAAGCCCACACCTGCCAAGATCAGTTTTCGGTTTTGAGGGTAATCTGCATTCAGATTGATTTTATCAAAATAAAATTCATGTCCATCTGATCCACATGGAAGCGATGTAGTTGCATTACTTAGTTTCCTACCATAACTCAGGCCTTATGGTGCAGCTGATTTCATGTAAATAAAAGTGGGTTGTTTCCTGGCTGTGAACATCCAAGTATCATTGAGTGAGTCACTCAAATTTCAAACAGGCCATCAGGTTTTGGAGAGCAGACTAAGAAACTTACTTCGTTGGAGCAAGCAGTTGTGCTGAAATTAAATGTTTCATGGAACTGGAGGAACATTACAGGAGGTTTTGTGTGAGGTTTTGCTGATAGTTTCTGGGTTTTAGAAAAATTGGCAATATAATTTCAGGGAGACCAAAATGGATGGACCAGAAGTAGTAATTTAAACTTTTTATAAATAAAATTCTCTGTCATTTGGAAACTATTTTTGTTTGCATTCTTCTGTTGTATAGCAATCAAATATAAAAAGTGGAAATTAAAATAAGACTTTTCAGCTAGCCCAGAATAAGATTTTGTACAGAACTACAGATTTTGTTACTTTGCAGTTATCTGGAAGCAGCTCATCTTTAAAAAAATCATCCTCCAAATTCTTTCACTCCCTTTATTTGTTGCTTTCTGTCAATTTACTGTTTCCACTGGGGTTAAATGGAAACCTGTCATGTTTCTTGGGAGGAGGTAAAAGGATGTCACCTCAGCTATCTTGGAAAAGAAATGGAAGGTAAGAAAACAGTGCCTTTTGGCTTGAAAGTTGCAAAGAGAAGCTCTCTATTTTGAAGTGCTCTATTTCTGTCACCCTATAATTAGCAGGCAACACAAATGAATGTGGTTTAAAAAACACTCTGTTTATTGGTGCTAATCACAGTCCAGCCAGGCTGACAAGTAACATCACTTTGGGTCACCTATTGGGCAGTTATTCACTGACCTTAATGTCTGCTATGAGTTATTTTGAAACCTGGTCTGTAGACTATGAAAGTAAAATATTTTTTTCTTCAAGCCATTGATTCATTGAAGCATGTTGAGTTATAGACATTACCTTTGGAGGCTTCTTTAATTTTAAAAGATAATTCAGAATTGGGATAATTCAGAATTTGGATGTACATAAATCCATGGGCTCTGATGGGATGCACTTGTGTGTGCTAAGGGAGATGGCAGAAGTCATTGCTAAGCCACTTTCCATCGTCTTTCCTAAGTCATGGGGATCAGGAGAGGTGCCTAGAGACTAGAGGTTAGCAAATGTCACTCCAGTCTTCAAGAAGTGTAAGAAGGAGGACCCTAGGAACTATAGACCAGTCAGCCTCACCTTCATCCTAGGAAAGGTGATGGAACAATTTGTCCTGGATGCTGTCTCTAGGCACATCAAGGACAAGAGGGTCATTAGGGACAAGCAGCATGGCTTCACCAAGGGGAAGTCATGCTTGACTAAGCAGAACAAAACATCACCAAAAAAAATCCCAAAACCCTAAAATAACTACTTCAGGTTATCAGTGACAGGTTGGAGTATCCTGAACCAGATTTTAGATATCCACCATTGAAGTAACGAATTTATGCAATGTGCTATTATGTTGTAACCTCTGCAGTGGTCTGGGCACTTGTGTTGAGGTGCATGGTGGGAAGACCTGTTCAGACTTCTTCTTCAGAGGATTCCAATAAATTTTTTTAGTTTAATTTTTCAATGATTTGATTTTATAGTGAATAGAAATGTGTACATAGAGGGTATTTATATTTGGTCAGATTAATGTTATTCTGTTTGTGTTAGAGATATCCTTTTATGTCTCACATGATAAGAGTATACCAGACACTTGTGTTATCTATAGATGATGAATAAAATATGTTGACAGCACTTCCATTTTCTATTTCAGCTTGTCTTATAAGGAGCTTTCTGTACTGTTTGGCTGACAAATACTGACGTCTGAATCTTGATTCAGTCAGCTTCTTCTGTTACTAAATCATTCATGAATGTTGCACTACTTTTAGTGTCTTTATTCTGTCAATGACTTTGTAGTAAAAATAGACATAGAGCTTTTTGATTTCAGTGATTTGATGCATTTGCAGTTGATGCAGATCATTAGCTTCCTAAAATGCTTAAGTCATGGACCCTAATTTTACAGTCCTGAGGCTTTTAATCTTTTGGTAACATTCATGCTCTTATTTTAAAGGAATACCTTGTTAATTACTTTTCTGTTCTGAATGGAATAACTATTTCTACAGTAGTAGAGACATATGTACCAAACAGGAGTAAGATAAATTGGAGAGGATCTCCAAGAACCATACGCCAAAACTGTAAGCAATTAGAGTAACTAAGGAACAAAGGAAAACAACAACTGTCTGCTAACTCCTTATGTGACCTTCACTTAAGAAAAGATGAATTTGTGCTTATAATTAGTAATAAGAATTTAGTATTTCAAGGTGTGTGCTGCATAAGAACTGTAAAGCTAAAGTAGGGAAAAATATCTGTCAATCAAATCAGTTGCTGCAAGTAAGCCTGCAAGTTCTGTTTCTGCAGAACTAGTGAAGGCAGAGTATGGTTGTCCACACATCTTTATTTAATAAAAAGAATAAATGTGGTTTGATAGAGAAGAGTTTGGCAGAACTAACTCAAATCAGGATGAGTTGAAGGAAAAAAGACCTAATAACACTTCTGACACTCAAGAAACACATTTGAGCCCTGAAAATCTCTGCACCGAATACCGCACATCTTCTGCCTTGTTTTTTTCTGAGGTTTACACTTTCCTGTATTACAGAAGCTTTAGAAATACAGCAAACTGTACTGCTGGAGCTTTGTATTGAATCTATACCCCACTCATGCAGATTTGCTCTAGCATATAGTATCAGGGATTGCCTTAAAGTTACTTAATAAAAGTAAGTAAAGACAGCAAGAGATACCTGTGCCAAATCACATCAGAGTCTGACATGTAAAGTTTGGTTTGAAATCGCTGGTTTTCAGTTATTGGAAGTATTTCGTCCTTTTCCATTGTTAAACCACTTACCACGATTGTGTGGAAGGTTGAACATGTTTTTTTATTTTTTTAAATGCATGTTTACAGCTAAATGAGTTTAAAATGCAAGTTAATAAATTAAAATACTTATATAGCAAGAAAATCAGAATTTAGATTAGGTTGCAGGTTTTTGCTCTTGAAGATCAGGCAGCTGCTCCTTAGTATTTTTTCTTTTTATAGAACTGAAAGAGAAGAGCAAACTCCAATGGAAAAACCTCAGTTTGAATGGTACAAGAGCGTCTTTCACAGCAAAGGAAGCAAATTGTTTTGTGAAGTTTTTATTTTACTCTGTGTTTCTGTGATGAGAACTTGCCTTTCATCTGAAATTTTGAAAAACATTAATGTCACAACTTATCCTATAAAAAGGCTGTAAAACTGACAGTTAATTTCTGGGCTTAAAGAATTTCATCTGTTTAGGGCTGTGGAAAGACTCCTCTTTGCTTTGGATTAGGCCTTTGCACAGGAGTTGGGGGTGTGAGGCCCATGCTGTAGAGTACTTCTGGAATGAACTTGGCCTTCAACAGTGGTGTGAATGAAGTTAGTACTGTTGTCTCTGCAAATTTCTCTCTCCAGTTCTGCTTTGTTCCGTGTTCAGGAACTGTAGTTCACAGCTGCACTGATATGTTGCACAGGGAGAAATAAGTAAGTGCAGGGGAATGCCACAACATCTGTCAAGATTTTACCATTTCATGCTGAACCATATGATTTTTTGTTTCTTTGTTGTTTTTTTCTTGCAGAAGGGTAAAAGAATAGGAGAAGGGGCATATAAGCAATGGTCTGTCTTGCTTTTGTATTTGAACTTGGACACTTGAAAAATCAAGTCTCTAAATACATAAAGGGTTTAACTGGAGGGTCTAGAGAACTACTGTTCTTTTCTGAGTTTACCACTTTGTTCCGCACCCCTCCCCCTCTTTATTCCTGTTTTTTTCACTACCATTTATGTTTTCATAACTGTCTTGAAAACTTGTTTGTGTCTCTCACTGGTTTTTTTGTGTCACATTATGGGAATCATTCCATGCTTTTCATATTTTTTGGCATACGTTTGCTGGACCTACTCTGTTTCTACTGTCTCCTTGCAAAAAAGAACTGGAAGCAGTCAGCATTCTAGATAAAGTGTCACCATGGGAGTAAATACACTGTCATAATGATTCCCTCTGTTTTCTGTTAAGAATCTCTGGGAAAATATCATAATATCCTATTGAAATATTTGGCTACTATTGAACATTATCATGATCGCGCTGGATCTGTCATAACCGCAAGATTGGTGTTTTAGAGAGCAATTTTGTGTGAACCAATTGGAACAACAGATGTTGTTTGCAAGATTTCCATGCACTAATACTATTGATGTGTAGATACTCTGCACTTAAGGTTTCCACCTTAAGATTGCTCATCTGCCTCTTAAGGCATATAAAATTATATGCCTTAAGGATAAAATTTATCCTTAAGATAAAATTATATCTTAAGGATATAAAATTATTTATGGCACATTTTGGTGTCTTATGTGGACAGAGCATCTTGGGGGGATTATTTATCACTTTCATAAATTTTTGAGAGACCTGAAGACACTGACATGAAAACATTTTCAGTGTTGTGTGTGACATTATAAAAAGTATTGAATTTTTAATTGGTTAGCAAGTAAGGTATCAAAAATATCATCACATCTGATATATATCTCTGCAGCTAAAAGGCAGTTACTAGTGCAGATGTTCTCACCTGTTGCAGTCTTAACTCAGAAGTTGACAACTGAAAACTATGTGTAACTTTGTAATAACACCCCAGACAGTGCAATGTAATTATTGCAGGTTATTATACTATCAACTGTGCAGCTGCGAGACATAGCCTGAATATTTTGCCACATTCAATTAGAAGATAAAAGTAGCAGTACAGAACCAAGCCAGTTAAATGAAAATTCAAATTGCTGTAAATCAAGCAGCAACTGTAAAGTCATCCTGCATCCTGCCCACGAAGACAGTTTGAAGATCAGCAAAGCATGATTTTTCTGAACTCTTTTTCTGGAAGGCCCCTCCATAGCTTGTCTAGTCCAATCCATCTGGTCAAGCTGGGCTACACCAGATGGTTTTTGATTCAGTCTCTTTGGGTAGTCTATGCCATTGCTTGTTCATCTTTCATAGCAAAAAAGTGTTTCCTGGTGTTCAGACAGGTTCCTCTTTGTGTCTCTTTGCCCCTTGTTCTGTCATTCGCCATCACTGAGAACAGTCATGCTCCCTCTTCTTTACTCCTTTCTATCAGGTATTTATACACAACGGTAAGTACCCCTAATCCTCCTTTTTCCAGGTTGAACAGTCCTAGTGGTCTCAGCTCTTCTTCGTAGGACAGATGCTTCAGTCCCATAATGATCTTTGTTGCCCATTGCTGGGTGTGTTTCCTAAAGTCTCTATCATTCTGGAAGCCCAGTTTCTTCAGAAATGTTAATTTATTTTCACTCTCTTAATTGATGTTTAAGTGGCATATTCTATATAAGTCTTCTTTCAGCTTGCCCTTACCTTATTGCAAACACAATTCTAGAATGTGCCCTAGTTTTATACTGACTGATTCATCAAGATGGAGTGTCCCCAAAGTTCTGCAAATGTGCTGTGGAACATTCTGTGAAGTTCTGCTGTGGCAGTGGGATTGGACTAGATGATCTTTTGAGGTCCCTTCTGATCCCTAATGATTCTATGATTCTATGAACTGATGGTTTTATTTGTTTGAGAGGTACAAGCTTTAAACCTAATACGTAGGTCAAAAGGTTAAACATTTGATAGGAGAAATAGTGGCTTTTTTGATCCAACATCGATTTCTGCACCAACTTTGCATGTCTAATGGATGGGGTTAGACTACTCAAAACAAAAACAGTTTTCAGATTGGAGAAAGAAATGGGATCTTCCACAGTGAATCACCCACCAAAAAAAAAAAAGGGCGATCCTGTGGCAGGGGGATTGGACTAGATGATCTTTCAAGGTCCCTTCTGATCCCTAATGATTCTACGATTCTAAATGCATAATAAGTACAATGGAAAAGTACTGGCCTTAGAATTGGGACTTCATGTCAAACAAACCACAACAATCCAGACTTGAAACTCATTTATATTTGCTGTGAACAAAGAAATTGGACAACTCTACCCAGTTCATGTCAACATTGTCTTACGTAAAACATTGATGATTTTATGATTCTATGATTTTAAGACTAGACAACAGTGCTTTTTCAGAGAATACCAGTTTCGTTTCCCTAAACAATTTATGTCTGAATCTCTTCATCTTTTTAAACTGTGACCTATAAAACAGCACCCACATACTCCCCTACCAACAGGAACAACTACCCCTCCAGCCCCGATTCTGATTCCCATGGATAGCGCTTACACAGCTGGTTATTTCTGTGTGAGTCCCGTGCATCCTCCTGCAGCTTTTTCTTTGGTGTTTAATGTTCAGTAAAATACGTACATTTAAAATAACTGTGAAAGGAATAACTTGATAAAATTCTAATTTAACCAATATAGTTTGTTTGAAACACATGTACAATTTACACACTTCAGAGAAGAACACAGATAAATAATAAATAAAGGTGATTCAAGATCTTAAATTTCACGCTAGAATATGGCACAAGCTGGGTGAACAAAAAAAAATATCCACATAAGCTTTATATACAACCTGGTTTTGAGTTTTTTCCATTGTTCTGATGATCCAGTACTGGCTTTTTTCAGGCAGCAGACTAGATACATTTCCTGGATTTTTAAGACTCTCTTGCCTTTGTAAATTTGCCTGTCTAATATTTACATACTTAACAGTTGATAAACATAAAGTGAATCCTGGAAGGAAAATCATATTTAGCAATTCAGCCTGGTCCTTTCAGAGCAACAGAATCCAGTCAGAAGGCTTGGACTCAGAAACATGCTTGAATGGAAAGACAGTCTATAACCTAATTAATTTCTCAGAAAATGCCATGACTTTTCTAAGCATCCCTGCAACCTGTGTGATATGTCTGGAATAGCTGTCAGGTGGAAAGGTCAAACTACTTGAGGTTTTGTGTCTTGAACCTCTTCGGATCTGTAATCCATTACTGAAAGAAAAAGGACTAAAAATGTTGTCATACTGGTAATACTTGCGGAGTTGTTTTAAAATTCTCATTAATAACTAAGGAGCTTCATTCTGCATCAACAGCCAATTTTGATTACTGTATTTTATGAAAATACTTTTTAGCTTGGACAAATAGAGACCAAGGTAATTGCAGCATGAGAGCAACCAGAAGGGGAGAGCAGAGTACTGCCTTCAGCATCAGCTACTTTAGGTAGAGATGGCTAAAGAAAAGAAAATGCCTGGATTTACACAATTGAAGTATTATGAACAAAAATAAAATCAATGAGTAAAAACTGTCGTAATAGTAAATTCAGCAGTAGAGTTCAGAAATATTTTATGATTGCATTTTTTGCCCTCTGAGAGTTGACAGTCCATCTAGAAGCCTGTAATACTCCCATGTTGCATGAAGTTCCCTGTGGACATTCCCCTGGAGATCTGCCTATAGCTTTCTCTTCCACACTGTCCCCTCTCCATGCCAAATTATTTCCTATTGAGAGACAGGCTGAAGTAGCTTAGTAGTGGGATGGTTTCAGTGTGGCTATTGTTGGCATTGTTTCCTGGCACTGCACTTCATCTGCTCAAAATGAATTCTGTGCTCTTGTTCTTGTTGCCCACTTTTAAAGTAATGAGGTGTATCAATTAGGTTATACCTCCCAGACTTGTGCATCTGAGAGTGCCTGTTTTCCTCATAAACATGCACATGAATCAGGTTTAAATCTGTGTTAACGACAGATTTGTGGCATGCAGTATAAATCTGAGTCCTTGCTCAGGTTCTTTGTTTTTCCCCTCAATGCAATCACAACATATTCCACTAGTGCTTGTCAACGTTAATATTTCTTCTAGCATCACATCAATTCTATATTGGTGTCTTTCTTAAACACGTTTCAAAGTCACTAAATTAATACTACAATGCAAAAATTACACTAAAGCTTTTAGGATTTTTACAGTCTGTGTATTACAATCTCTTAATTACTTTAACAGCAAGGAAGGAATTTAGTGGAAACTAGATTTTTCAATATAAGCTTTAAAATAGTCCAATTAGGCAGAAAAGAGGCTAGACAATCTTAGCAATATATCAGTTTTAAGAGTCTTCTGAGTATCTACAATGCAACATGGAATAAGACAGTACTGAAATTTTCGTTGCAAGGAGCAAAAAGCAAGTAGCAGTTCTGTCTTTGCCAGACTTGCCCTGAAACTCAAAATTTCTCACTCATTACGGCATGCCATTTCATTTGAAGAAAGAATGAGATGAGTTTGGGAAAGTATATTCTTCAAAGTTCATGGTTTTCTGAGGTGGTTTTTCAGAAAAATTTTAAGTGCTTTTTAGAAAGTTCTTGTCATCCAGTAGTAACCAGTTGTTTCTGAGTCCTTGGAATTCTAAAACTCTAAGTTTCATTACGTACAAGAGAATCTCCAGAGTTCACCAGAACTCTGTTTCAACTAAAAAAAATTAAGATTCAGGAATGCAGTTTTAAGTGTCTCTTCCTAGTATTCTTGTCTAAACTCAACAGATTTTATTCTTGGGAGTACATGCTTTAAATGATGTGCAGTTCTTCAGAAAAAAAAAAAAAGAGAATAATAAGAAGAAAATTCTTGCTGAATAAAGTAACTTTAAGAACTGGAATTCATTAAGCTTGTTCAGAAAACAATTCAACTGAGACTAATTTTATTTCTGAAGCAGAAGACTTCACCTGGTCCTCTGCTTAATGTCGTTATGTTTACATCTTTGTGACCATGTCGTGTCTTCTCTTAATCAGTTTAAAAATCTGTGTTTTTCCTGTCATCTTAAGGATAAGCACAATACAGTACAATGCAATGTTTGCTAAATCAATGTGCTTGTTAATAGATGAATCTTTCATGGCCTTGTAAGTCCTTGCAAAGAAAAATATTAAGGAAGGCTTTAACCTGTCATAAAAAATATAAGTACTTGGTGTCTAGAACGTAAAATTATTAGATTAGGAATTCAATACTTATGCTTAACAGAAACCATTGGAGTCAAGTGATGATTTAAGCTCAACCTCTTTTGGATTACTTAATCAAGACTTCCCCAGCTCCACAAGAAATTGGTTGATGTCTGATGTTTTCCTGATGTTCTAACAAGTTCATGTTATTCTTCAAAATTCCAACAGTCTATCAGGAAGTTTACGATGCTATGCACATCAATCTCTACTGAAAAAAAAAATTATAGTCTTGCAATTATACAGAAATTGAAGACTGTTTTCTACATGGTCCTATTTTGCTCTTGTCTCTTACTTTGTTTGCAGAACATGGTAACTGAAAAATTGATCAATCCTTTATGAGATGGAGGAAAGTTTGTAAAAAAAAGAAAGTGACTATAAACAAGATGCACAAAGAAAACAGTAGTTTGAGATAAATTTTGTTCTTGAAGTGTTTAATTCCTAAGTGAAAGTTACCTGAAAAGTGTTCAACTTTTTTTACAATAGATCTCATGATGTTGTATAAGTAAACAGTATTAAAATCCACAGCTGGGAGCTATTTAGTTTGAATAAAAGGAGGCTCGGGGAACACATTCTCACACTCTGCAGCAACCTGAAAGTTGATTATAGAGAAGTAGGATTTGGTCTTTTCAAATAATCCCAAGTAATAAATTATAGGACAAGAAGAAATTGCCTGAAGGGGAAGTTTAGGGTGAACATCAGGAAAATCTTCTGTATTGAAAGGGTCATCAGGCCTTGGAACTGGCTGTCCAGGGAGGTGGTTGAATTGTCATCCCTAGACATGTTCAGAAGTCATGTAGATATGGAGCTTAGAGATAGGGTTTGGCTGTGCTGTTGGTAGAATTAGTTTTGTGGTTGAACTCAATATTCTTGAAGGTATTTTCCAGCCTGGATGATTCTGAAAACACAGAGTCACAGAACATTTCATGTTAGAAGCGACCTCCTGAACATCATCTGATCTAAACTCCCTGCTCAAAGCAGGGCTACCTGGAGCCATTTTTCCAGGAACATGTTCAGGTGACTTCTGAGTATCTCCAAGTATGTCACTCAGGTTCTCTAGGTGGTTTGTGCCATTACTCGGTTACCCTGAACATAGAAAGCATTTGCTGCTGCTCAGACAAAACCTCCCTTCTTTTGTGACCGTTGCATCTGGTCTTGTTACTGGGCAGGATGGAAAAGAGCCTGTCTCCATCCTCATTGCTACCTCCCATTGGGTGTTTAGATACATCAACATGATTCCTCCAAGCTTTCTCTTCTCCAGGGTATCAGTACTAGAGGTAAGGCACCAACAGTGCCAAGTACAGTGGGAGAACTACATCTGTAGTTCCACTGGCCCCACTATTCCTGTCACAAGCCAGGATGCCATTGGACCATTCACTCCACTTGGGCACACTGCTGACTCAACTGGTTGTCAGGCTTTGCCAGGCCACTCTCCAGCCACTCATCCCCCAGTCTGTAGCTCTACTGGGGGTTACTGTGGCCAAAATAAATGACCCTGCACTTGGCCAAGTTAAACACCATTGTGTTGTCCTCTTATCCATTGACCCCAGATTATCCAGATCTCTCTGCAGCATCTTCCTCCCCTCCAGCAAATCAACACTCCCCTCTCCTCCCCCCCCCACCAGAAGGAGCCCAGCACTGGATTCAGGACGCCTGGTGTGTCCACACCAATGTTCAGGAGAAGGATCAACTCTTGACCTGCTGGAAACACTCCTGATGCAGCTCAGAGTACTGTCTAGCCTTCTTTACTGCCAAGGCATGTTACTGCATCATGTTACTTGCGTCTTGGATAATTAGGGAACTAATACATATCCTGAAATGTCTAGTTATTCCTAAAAAAATAGACATTTTCTTCTGAGGTTGACGTACAGTAGCCACCATGATGGAAAAGCTGTAATCAGTGCCATGAGTAGTTATGTTTGAAGGAAATATTTATGATGCAGTAATAGTAAAATATTGACTGAACTGGTAGCCACTAGACAGTGTGTGCTGGAATGGAGTATCTGCACAGCAGATAAGTGAATATATTGTGATTTTATTTTATTTTCTAGCTGTACAGCTATTGTTGCATTCAATAAAGATTCTGAATTAAGCAGTAAGATCAGCTTAATAGTAACGATGTATTTTTATGAGAAGTTTGGGCATTTAAAAACTAATGCATATGTGGCAACAGTGCATGGAAATGCCCTCCTTGTTTTTGTGGTGACTGATAAAAATCTGCTGCAGTGAGCAAAACCTAATCATAGATGTCCTTGGAAAGCAAGGAGGAGGGAGTATTGTAAAGAAACAGCTTGGGTGGGGGGAGCAAAAGGGAAAATAAATTCTTTCAAACCAGCTTTTTGCCACATGTGATGAACAGGTCATTAAATCACAAGCATAAGGACCTCTTGGCTTCTGTTTATTAGTTCTCAGACATTTTTCAGCGTCTGTTACAAATTAAAGTCATAATTAATTCTATTGCTCAATTAAAGCCTTATGCCTAAAAATAGAGTTTTTAGGAATTTTGCTTGGTGGATATACAGCACCATCCCTGTGATTGTGTAAGTGGGCTCTGTATTCAGCTATGCTCTAAGAGTAAGAGATGTCCTTAGTCAAGAATAATGGTTTGTGGTTAATAAGAAGCTAAAAATCCCTATTGGAATTCACCAGTATTCACAAGTCTTCTGGAATCAAAGGAAAGGTATGTATTGAGGTAGAATAATAGTAGGGGAAATTTATTCAGAAAATCTATAAATAAACCCCCAAAATACCTTTTTTTGGATTTGGGGATTCTTTTCAGTTGGCTGATTTTATTTTTATTTTGTTATATTTCACTGAACTGCCCTAATGATAGTTGAAAGTGTAGTTTGGGTTTGCTGCATCACAGGGGACTCAACACTGCCTGTGCCATAGTGTACCTGAAGAGGGCTGAGGTGTACACCGGTCTGCCTTGTGTGACTAGTAGTTACTCATTGATGTAGGCCCTTCATTTCCTTGCAGCCTGGGCACCCAAAACTGTTTGCATGCTTACTTCTCTCTTTTGCGTAAGAAGAAAAGGGTTTGTACATAATGTCCCCTTTATCAGACATTCACAGTGCAGAGGGACCCACACTGGTACATCATGTCACATGAGCAAGCAATTCTCATTTGGTTGGTTCAGTGTGTTAATAAAAAGCATTGCAGTCCTGCATGCTATTCAAGGATGGCTGAATCCTAGAATAAAGGTACATTTTAAAGGAAAAAATCCTAAACCTTTTAACCTAGCACTTCCATTAAATCCTAGCAAAGTATTTTAATATTAAAGTATAGATTAAATCATTATATTTTGACGTAGAAAGTGGGGAGGGGGAAAGTAGTCCCAGCCATGGTTTTGATAAGGTAAATGTGTTAAGACAGGGATGGGTATCACATTAAGGATTTTGCTATGCCATGCTGTTTGAAGGATGCTAAAGTTTACATTCTGAGGTCTCTAAAAGTACAGCCTTACACCACATTAATAAGATAGTAATTGCATATTGAACAAATGTTATGTGAGAGCCAGAAGTGCTGCAGTAACAGCTCATTTTTTTCCTGCACCTTCCCAACATCTGAGGAGGTTCACATGTAGATATTGTGGCTCCTCTTTTCAAATTGGTATTAAAAGAGGATGGTTGGTACTGTAAGAGGATATGCAAATCTGCCCCACAATATGTTAAAGGCAGCAGTATATCCCCATGTTCATAACACTGTGGAAGAGGTCTTCTTTCTGCTTGCGCTACCCAGGAGAAGAACTGTTCTGGAGATAGGACATCCAGCATCTCCTTGCTTGTCTGGAGAGGAGGAAGTGTGTTGCAGCTGCCTCTGATGAATTACCTGTATCTTTGCTTATCAAAGGTGGCAGTACATACAGGTAGAAGGGTGCATTTCTCAGGGAGGTCATTTCTTAATGGTATTCTAATCTATTTTGTCCTCACCACGGAAACAGAATGCAACAGAAGCAGCTGTTCTGTTAGTGGCAGTTAGCATTTATCTTCAGCCAAGGTCTCTCTCTGAAAAGTCAAGCTTCCTGGAGGCAGATATTTTGCTTAAGTCTATATATTACATATTTAAATGTTGTGATCTTGTGTGAAGTTTTTTGCCTGCCACGATTGATTGCTTATAAATTTAATTTCAACAGAAATCCATTAGTACTCCAGCCCTGTAGCAATAAGTGAATATTTCATTATTTTACTAGGAAATCAAGTTTACAAGATCACATTTTGTTCTCTCTGTTCTCCAAGTCATTAGTAATGCCCTTGCTTACATCATGAGGGATGCACAGTGTGACTAGAGATTTCCAGGAAAACAAGCTCACACTCATTTTTCTAGGGGTATGTCTCACAGGCAGCATCAACCCCATTAGCACAGTGAGAGTTCAGCCATGATGTAGCAAAAAGTGCAGGTATATGGTGACCTTCAGTGCTTCCTGTTACTGTAGTTTAATGACCAGGAATTGGTATTTTCCAACTATTTGCAGTGTCAAGCTCTCGATGTGTTATGTGTACATCTATACACAGCTTCTACAGTCATCTATTTTGCTTTACCAGTAGCTAATGACAACACACAGAAGGATCTGTCTTTGACAACTATCAAAAGCAATATGTGTCCCATATGCATCAAACTTGCAGGCTAAAGCAAAGCCTTTAGCTGACTTTGGCAGTCAGTTTTGGCAGAAAAATTTCCAAAATTATAAGATGCCTGTCAGTTAAACATACTGATTGTGTTAGAGAGCTTTATGCCAAAGAATATGAAGTGTTGGGAAATGTTGTGAAGTAACATATATTTTACTTGGTGAAAATATAAAGTACATTGCAGGCATTAAGGCAATAGAATCACAAAACGTTTTCCCCCTAAGAGGGGCTAAATGGTCCTGGGGTTTATGGACAGTATTCTTCCTCAGCCTTAACTGACAGGCAACACTACTTCTGTCCTCTAGTTTTAGTGAGACTTTATGTAAAAAGCAAATGTGTGATAACAGACTTATGCTACCCCCTACAGAAAGAACAAAAAAAAAGCCCTGACTGTACTCAGGGGATTATTTCTCTGTATATGTGTGCATTCATTTAGTATATGTTTATATAGGCATCATCTATGGATTTGCTGTTTTTAATTAAAAATCTAGTTGCATTTACTATTGGCCTGATGTAACAACGTCCTGTGCAGTCCTGATGGCAACTCAGTAGGCTACCACAGACATTGCAGTGGAGCAAATGCCAGCTCATGCCTGCAGGCAGATGGGAAAGTAAAACATGCATGTTATTTCCAAATCACTTAAAAAAATAACTTCTCCTACACCATCAGATAAAGCCTTATTAAAGAAAATCTGTCTTTTCACACATTTAGATAAACATGTGTTGTAAGACCTATTACACTGGGTAATGTATTTGAACAAATACACAGCAATCAGGATATTTTGAGTGTATCTGCTGTGACTGTCAGCCATATTAAATCCCTGTTGGTAGCAATCTTTATTATTTTCTTTCTTAAAAAGAAATTCAGGTGTGAAGAACTGGAAGCTGACACAATCTTCCATTTTTAAACCTGTTAAATATATTCAGATAAAGCTGTTATTGCTCACTAGGTACTCTAAAACTGATGGCAGCTATGGCAGTTAGCATCTGTTCTTAGTATTGCCCTTGTGCCACATTTCAGTTAGCACAGGCTGACTAGATTGACTTTTCCGATTTGTGAAAACAAAATTAATGAGTAAAAAAAAACAAACCCAAAATCTGCTGTTCTGATTCTGACCAAGAGGAATGTGCCTTTTGCTCAGATGCAGAAGTACCTTGTACATAATCCAGTAACTGTTGTCTGCCATTCTTATAGTTTTGGGATTTGGAGATTAAAACGTCATCGCAGCAGCTTGTGGTGTTGTTTGACACATGGTTCAACAAGGCCAGGCTGACGCATCCTGCACCTTGGCCGTGGCAACCAGAGATAGGAATACATACTTGGGAGGGGACATACTTGAGAGCATCAGTGTGGAAAAAGACCTGGGAATATTAGTGGCCCCAAAGCCTGACATGAGCCACCAATGTGCAACTGCAGCCCAGAAGGCAAGTCACATCCTGGCCTATATCAAAATAAATGTGGCCAGCACATTGAGAGAGGTGATTCTACCCCTCTGCTCTGCCCTGGTTAGACCTCACCTGCAGTACTGTGTTCAGCTCTGGAGCCCCCAGCAAAAGAGGGATATGGACCTGTAGGAATGTATCTAGAGGGCCACGAAAATGATCCAAGGGCTGGAGCATTTCTCTTTTGAAAACAAGCTGAAGGAGTTGGGGTTATTTGACATGAGGAAGAGAAGGCTCCAGGGGAACCTCTAGCAGCCTTCCAATACCTGAAAGGCTACAGAAAAAGTGGAGAGGGTCTTTCGACAATGGTAGGGGTGAGAGGACAAAGGGTAATGGTTTAAAATGAAAAGGGATAGTTTCAGGTTGGAGATTAGAAAGAAGCTCTTTAGTGTGAGGGTAGTGAGAAACTGAAACAGGTTGCCCAGAGAAGTTATGGAAGCTTCGTCCCCAGAAGTGGTCAAGGCCAGGTTGGATGTGGGTTCCTGAGTAATCTGATATAGTTGGAGATGTCCCTGCTCGTGCAGGGGGGTTGAAATTCCATTATCTTTAAGGTCCCTTCCAACTCTAACCTTTCTGTGATTTTACAATATGAAGGTGCTTATGTTTTTATATTTTTGAGTATGGAAAAAACACAGTACTTTTAGAAGAGTTTGACTTACTGAATCATAAAGAAAGAATACAGATAATAAAAAATTTGTTGAATAAAATGTGAAGATAAGTGTAAATAATGAAAACTGCTCCCCAAACATTGCAAACTGTATATTCAGTGTGGACGTCCACTGTTGAGGAAAGAAAATACAAGTTTTTATAGAAACAAACTAGGCTTGCTAAGTTTTGCTTAATATGCTGGCAAAATGATTATGCTTAGAAATAGAAGTGACGAAAATATAAAACTTCATATGTCTGCCTTTTACATTTTAGGAGAGAATATTTGACAGACTCGCTGCATACAATTTATGTAACAAGAAAAATCACAAAAATGTAGGCTAAACAACATATAAACATGGAAAAGCATGAGGTTTGGGCTATTGTTTTGGTATTCTTTATACATTACATCAGCTATGGAGTGGAATCAGTTGAAATTACTTCTTATTTAACTTTCTATGACCAAAGCTCTGTCCTCCCATAAGCTCTTTCTTTGAGCTGGGTAACTACATACATGGTATCTTCAGAAATGAAAATAACAAGCTGTTAAATTAATAGAAACAAACATACTAACTTCCAGCCTGCCATAAGCAGGACTTGGTTCCTGTTCACTGTACACGACTTCACTCCTTGTCTCACTCCTGCCATTGCTCTTCCTCAGTTTAATTTCTTTTCTGTAGAAGCATATCTGTAATGACTTTTTTCTTCATAACAGAAAAATGCCTTTTAATCCTCCAGCCTCCTTTCACTGCTGTAAATTGAGTGGTGTCATCAGGCTGTTGCTTAAGCCTGATTTTTTTGCATAAATCTGACAGCAGTGACCAGCAGTTGTGTAGTGAGTGTCAGCATCATATCAATGTGGTCAGGCCAGTTAGGAAACAGAGTAGCTTCCAAAATTTCTTCTAAAATGTAACAAGAAGGAGGAGATTGGACCAAGAAAGGTAGTTATGAAAGCCCTGCATGGCTTAGATGTGTAGTGCAGAAGTGTGCCATGTGTTGATGTAGTGTGCCATGCATTGATGTAGCTGTGGTCCTAGTTGGTGAGAGAGGGAAATATAAACAGCTGGAACTGGGAGGGGGACGGGACATAAATCCTGGAAATCCTTACAACTACTGGGCTTATATACAAAGGGTAGACATAATCTCGGCAGAAAGGAAGAGTTTCATACCTGCTTTCTTGCATGCTGTTAGCCTGTGGCTACTAACATTTACACAAATGTAGTTTCTAAGATGTTTGACTCTTCTTGTGTGCTGCCTGCTGAAAGCCAACTAACGTATCCTCTGCTGTATGCCTCCCTCAACAACAGGGTTAGGAACTGCTAGTCTGAATGCATCCATGTCTGCTTTTCTTGGGTTTGTCCAACTCTTCTGAGGGCACTATAAAGGAGGAGAACTAGTGTGTAGTTCCTGGCTGTGGGTCTTTCACTTTGCTGTGATTTTCAGCTACTGCTGCTGAGTCTGTTCCAATTACTTAGGAATGACAACAAATTGTCAATTTGAAGGAGCCACCAATGGATGCAGAAGTGGGATGTAAAGAAAGCAGACTCTTTCATGTGCCAGCCTTGTGGGATTCAACCCACTGGCTTAAGGAGCTCCAAATAAAATAACCATCCATGGAGGGATGTTCATTTAATTTAATTAAGATACCTCTCTGTGTTCCAGGTATGTGATTTAGGAAAATCAGCCAAGGGGAAAAAAGTTGTTTTTTTTTTTTTTTTCAAAGATAGTTTTTTTATTTGATCATGGACATTAGTTTTCTCCTCTTGTTGACTACTGAAAAGCAATATATCCACATTCACACTAACTTGTTAATTAGGGCTTTATTATTAGTAATTGACAGACCTAGTTGTGTCATCACCCACAAGCTAGTCAGTTGGTGCATATGAGCAGATCCTCATTCATACACAAACTCCCTACTTTTCAGTCCCAGCCTGTCAGCTGCCACTGGCCCTGGAGGCATGGACTGAACTGAACTGTCAGCCCTCAGGATTTAGTTGCCAGACTTGTGATATCTGGCATTATACTTAACACGTTGGTTCCTGCCTTGTACTTGTTATGCAAGAGGCTCCATCATCCCTGCAAAAATTAATTTCCATTTGCTTCTTTTCCCCACTAAATTAGTAGGTCAAGCTTGAACTGTGAACCTTATAGAACACAGAGGGGGAAAAAAAGGAACGATAGTGTAATTTCTTTTAAATTTTATTTTACTTGAGGAAGGGAACAAGTGGATTTTTTGAAGTTTGATGTTGGCTTCAAACTGTAAAAATTAGTGAGGTTTTATTTCATTGTTCTGTTTATCACCATCAGCAGTGGTAGACAAATTGTAACAGGTTAACTGCTAAAATAGGTTCTTTTAGGTGATACTTCTGTTAATGGTGACTACCTCCTTTTTGGTTTTTTTCCAATGCCAGTTAAGATTAATCCTAGACTTGGAAGAAGCATTTTGCTGTAGCTGTGGAGAGACTGTGATGTGTTTTCAGCAGACAGCTTGTCTTTCTTTAAAAGCTCTTCTGAACTGTAGTTGGAATGCTTTAATTGCATTACTCTGCGTCTGTGCCATGCCCCATCCATCTGTTTGGGATGGAAAGAGGTTTAGCTCTGTGTTGAAGTTCATCAGTCACTTCTATTGTGGTAGCTTGACATTTCAGGACTACCTGTGTACAACTGGTGTGCCAGATCCTGGAGTAATAATAAAAAAAGATATGTCTTCTCTTCTGAGTCTACCTGCCTCTTGAAGGAGGAGCTTTTTACAATTTCTGTTACTGTCATAAAGCATGAAAGGAAAGTCACAGTGCATGCTTTTTGTGTAGAATGGCCACTATCAGTAAGGTCAGTTGTTTCTCCAACTAATGGGACCTCATGGAAGTATTGACAGTTTTTAAGTTGTGTGAGCTCACAGGACAGTAGCCCCATGTTTCTTAGACAGTCGTGTACTAAAGAATTCTCAAAGAAATCTTATACACATGAACTAATATCTGTAGGATACTTCTTTAAGCCTTATAAGCTAGTCAGTCTTTGTGTTTTTATAATGTATAGGTCTATGGTGCTTGTCATTATCCTGAAATGTAACACAAACCAGCTCTTTCACTGTACTATTGGTATTTCCATTTCAAAGTGTCTGAATGTCTGTATCATTGTACTACGTGAGTACATTTTTCATTTTTAAAAATAGAGTTAATAATCATCTTCCTTCTCTGCCTTTCATTTTACAACTGCAGTAGCAGCTACATTTCCTGTCTCAATAGCACTTATGAAGCAATTAGGCAAATTTGGGACAGAACTTGTCACTGAATACTAGACAGATTTCTCTTTATCCACGCTAGGACTTGTGCCTGTGAAAGCCAACAGATTCTACCCTAATGGCCTGGTTCTTGTTCCTGCCACTGCAAGAACCACTCCTCCCATTTTACACATGGGCCATTTGATTTGGTCCCACAAAATTAAATAATGGATCCTCAAGTTGGTAATTTGTAATTAATTAGTATAAAAAATTATTCATCTTTTTCTCTGTTGTATGTCCTGGTGACTTTAATGACTGCTGCTAAGGATTATACTGCTGAAGGGAACATACAAAATCAGGAAACCTACAAAAAGTTAAAAAAAAAAAAGGAAAACAGTGTAAAAATCCTCCAAAATACCTCCAAGAGTAGAAAGTTTCAGTATTTCTGCAAAAGCTCACTGTTTCAACTAAGTAGAGAGAGAAAAGAACTTTGTCAAGGAAATATTTTTGTCAGAGAAAGTTGGTGAGGCTTACCTAGTGCTGTGATTAAGCATGTATTAACAAACCTGAATATTCTGTACATTTCCATAGAAAAGCTGATTATCAATAAAAGGGTGCAACAATCCACTCCTGTGTTTGTGCACCAAAGTAAATACCAAAACCAGTTATATAAGACTACCTCAAATATTATAGAGCTTTACTTAGACCATCCTTATAAATTACATACCATCTACAATAGCAGTGCATAGCAATGAGTTTGTTGGACATGCCTCAGCATTTCCTGTCATTACTCCTCCTCTCTGCTCAAGCACAGGCATCTCCATTACAGCTGTTTGGAATCATGCTATGTGCAGATTTACTTCATGTGAAGGATTTCAAACCTGTATCTGTTACTTTCTCACAAAGACTCCCTAAACAATCCATCAGTGTATTGGCTGTTGAGCACTTTGGGGGACTTTTCACATCCTCTTGTCAAAGTTGTCACATTTTGCATTACTGAACAGAACTTTGTTGCTGAGTTCCAGAGGAAAGGCATGCACTCTTGAAAGGAGCAATAGACAATGTAAGGGAGGACTCATTATGCAAGATGGCATGGATGACACTATTGTGGGTGTCAGTTACAGGCTACCAGATCAGAATGAGAAAGCTGATGAGGTCTTCAACAGGCAGATGACAACAACCTCACAGCTACAGGCCCTGGTTCCCATGGGGGATTTTAACTACTCTGATATTTGCTGGAAGACACACTCAGCCAGCCATCCTCAGTCCAGGAGGTTACTCCAGTGCATTGGTGGCAATTTCCTGATGCAAATGGTGGAGGACCCCACAAGGAGAGAAGGGCACTGCTGGGTCTTGTACTCCCCAACCAGAAGGGTCTGATTGAAGCAATGAAGGTTGAGGGCAGCCTTGGTGGAGTTCATAAGTGTAGAATCTTGCATCTGGGTGAGAACAAACCCAGGTACCAATATGGGTTGGGGACTGACTTGTTGCAGAGCAGTGTAGGAGAAAGGAACCTGGGGGTCCTAGTGGTCAGCAAAATGACTATGAGCTAGCAATGTGCTCTTGTGGCCAAGAGGGCCAACAGCATTCTGGGGTGGATCAGAAGGGGAGTGGTTAGCAGACTGAGAGAGGTTCTCCCCTTCTACTCTGCACTAGTGAGACCGCATCTGGAGTATTGTGTAATCAAGGAGGAAGAATAATTATTTCTGTTGAAAGAGTCCATGCATGTACAGTGGGCTAAGTATTGAGATTAGAAGGTTCTAAAAGTTTATGAAGGTCCAAAGAGTGAAGCTCTGGGACAGCCTATGTCAAAGGAGGAATAGAGAGAAGGGGAACAGAGAGATGGGTAGGGTGGGGTGTCCCTGCTCATAGCAGGGGGGTTGGATCCTGTGGTCCCTTCCAACCCTGATTCTGTGATTCTATAACTTATTCCCCGTGAGGGTGACAGGGCACTGGAGGGGACTGCCTGTGGGCTTTGTGGCGTCTCCTTCTTCTCTGGAGACATTTGAAACCCACCTGGACTTGATCTGGGTGATCTTGCTGTGTGGCAGGGGGATTGGACTGGATGATCTTCCAAGGTTACTTCCAATCCATGATGTTCTGTAATGTTCTGTGAATATTTAAAGTCTGTGTGTAGACTGTGATAATGTGTTGATAAAGGGAAAGTGTGAGGAAATTTTAGAGAATTTGTTGTGGAACAGGAGTGTCTAACTGATTGGCAAGCCCAGACAGAATTAAGATGTTTTGAGCTCTATTGGTTGTGGTGATTTGGACAACTCCTATATGAATATTACATAAATAATCATATTACTTAGTGTTTCCTGCCTAAAGAAAAAGGACAAGGAAGAATTTCAGCCTCTAGGTTGAATAACTTCTTTATCCTCATGAGCACAAAGGAGCAAACGAGTAATGACAGGTGCAAGAACCACAAAAGTTAGAGAAACAAAGCACCCTGAACCATCTACTCATAGATGTTACATGCCCATTGTCCAGGCACAAGAACCATTAAGATCAATGGGAGAAAGTCTTGGGACCACCCTTGAAAACAGGAATATTAACACCTACAGGGTGCAGGAACAATCATGGGGTATCATGATTTGAGGCTGGAGTGTGTGGAGCCAGATGATCTTTAAGGTACTTTCCAACACAAACCATTTTATGAACCTATGGTTTCTGTTTTCCACTAAGGCACTTTCAGCCTGGCCATCCAGAAAGGAAAACAGGATGTGGTCATTGGTGGTGTTTGTATTTTGTTAGCTGCGAGGGTTTTGTCTGTCTATATGTGTACGTGCGTTTCCTCTCTGTGGAGAATACCTGCTCAGCCTTGCTACTGGCTAGACCTAGGGGCAGAGAGCTGTCTAACCTTGACTGTGTTGAGCCACTGGCTTCAGTAACTCTTAAAAAGGCCATTAGGAGTTTCACAGAATACATTTGCAGTTTCTATATAGGTCAAGGACATTGGCAGTGTTTCTTATCTTTTTATGCTCCTATTTTGTGGCATATTATTGCTGCCTCAGTGGGGGTTTTACTACAAGTTTTCAGTTTAATAAAGTGCATGGGGAATATTTTGTGGGTTTGTGTTATTGAAGCATATGTTCTCTGAATTCTTCTTACTACATGATGTCCTGCAATTGCTGAAACAGGGTTTAATGTTCAAGGTTTAGCTTTATGCTGCAGTAGGCACATTATGCAGATGCATGGCACCAACTGGAAACAACTGATTTTTAAGTAATTCTATGTCTTGAGCGTCTGCATTGATCTCATGCATAACCCCAGGAAAGAAGCACAAAATAGATGGTTGACCTCTTCTCCTTTTGGTACTCATAACAACAGTATGTTCTTGGACTCTGCTGCTGTATTGACATACCAGCAATAGATGACAAACTCCACTCCCACTGGAATACTAGTAATGTTCCCATTCTTACACAATATCATGCCCTTTTTCCTGCAGAATGCCATTGTCAATTTGCATTCAACTTTGTGAACTATTGTACACTCAGAGCATTTTTCCCCACGTTCAAGACTAACAAGTTGATTTTTAGCCTTTTTTCAGTTTCATTGGTTTCGTTGTTCTGAAGTGTATAAAGGGATTTTGTTTATTCTTATCAAATTTCATCTTATTTTTTACAGAATGTTTTTTCATTCTAGAAATATATTTTTATAACTTGGAACCCATCTGAAGTGATATCTGCAAATGTAAGATCTAATGTATTATTTCATTGTTTGGTCCTGTAGGATGCCAGAGCTGGAATAAAAAATTGATTCTATGACATCCTGTGGAATTTTCATAGCTGATTTCTTTTACAGTTTTTTAGCTAGGATCTCAGCCTACTTAGGACAGTTGTTAGTCTGCTCAGAAAATATCACATGATAGTCTCAAAAGCCTTGCTAGTCACAAGACTCTAGTCTCATCACAAGATGAGTAAAAAACTCCTGTAGAATTTGCAGAGATGGTGAAACTCAAAGTTAAGAAAGGATTTGGACTTTTTTTTTCCTGTAGTACAATCATTCAAGGGTTAAATTACAATATTGCTTTCATAATACAGTAATTTTGAGAATTATTTCACTCTAAATTTTCCTTGAGCGTCAATTTATTAAGCCATTTTGGATCAAATCCACAACTTATTTCTAAGGCATCAAGCATTCTCCTGTTCAATTTTAATTCAGATTAAAAAAATTTAAAAAACAAAGACATCCTCTTGAATAACACTAGTAATGTATGAAGATATAAGATTTTCTGCTCAGCCTGACACCTACATTAAATACCTTTTTCAGAATTGAGGAGCAGAGCCTCTTTCGATGTTCTGACATTCCATGTTCTCAGTATTTCCCTGTTGCTTGCAGTCCGTGTGACTTCATTAACACAGTGCTGAGCCTGAGCTACTAAACCCTGCTGAGGGACTTAGCTGAGGCAAATGGCCCTGGCAGACTAGCTCCTGATATTGTCAGAATTACTCGTTAAACTCTATACATCTTGTTGACATAGCAGCAGCGTTTTGAAACACTGACTAATACTATCACAGCTGTAGGTAGCATTGGGTACTTGGCTATTATTAGGGAAGGTGCCAACATATTAGTGATGTTTGTATGCACATTTACTATAGCCAAAGGTACTCTTTGTTGTTAGTCACCATGGTTAGAAATGTTCTTAAAATGTCTAAAATCTCCCATTACTGTAGCCCCAGCTGACTGTTGAAGCTAATAGCATTGGCAAAAAGCTCTTCAGAAATTACAAGCAACACCCATATGCCAGTGTTTGTCTCTAAATGAAATAAATTGTTCCTAGGACTGCCAAGTTGCTGGAACTACTTGTAATAGCTGTGACCCCAAAGCAGGTGATTAATGCCAGCTGGAAGCTTTGCTGGCTGCCTGACCAAGTTTGAAACTCCCAGAAACTCCCAACTGCAGGAGCTCGATGGCTGTGAGTGTTGTTGACTGGTGGCAGTGCGTGTACCAGCCATAAACCCTGAAGTACAGGATTCACAGTGTCTTAGTCCATCTTTCCTTGGCTCTGGTGAAATCTAATTTTCAAGATAAAAACTGAGGAATATCAGAATGTCCTTGTATGTATTATTTTAGTTGGTAAATCAGCTGATAAGCTCCATCACATGAAAATATTAAATTTGGGGTCTTGGGATTTACAGCTGTCTGCATTTTCAAGAAAGAAGGGGGCTGGATTCTCAATGTGCATATACTATCTATCAGTTGCCAGGGGGTGGGGATGGGCTTTCACAGCACTGCTTATGAAATTCTTATCCTGGGAGCAGTTCCATGCTATTTCCTATCTCAGTATAATTGAAAGCAGCCTGAGGATTAGAGATTTAGCTTCCAACTAAGAACTGCCAGAGTTCCAGCAGTGTGCCAGCAGTTTCTACCCTCTGCTTGTTGTCAGCGTGGGAAGCTGCAGTTACTATAGGGAGATATAGTAATAAAATATAAAACTTAGTGCACAGGCCAGTTGTCCTATAGTATTTAATAGGTCATTGCCGTATAGGAGTTCTGAGGCGTGCTTACTGTGATAATCTCTCTAACATTGCCAGTGGTATATACAAAATTACTGACCTGGGATTGTCACAGGCAAAAACCAGTGTTTAACCACACGCACCTACTTTTTTGTTAGTAGGAATATTTCTGCCACCTCTACCAAAATTGTATTTGGCTGTCCTTGCACTGCTAAGCAACTGTACTCAGATCTTGAAATCCCAGCTGTCTCATTATATACAAATGCTGTTACTCTGATAATGAGCACCCTGCATTTCTCAGGTGTTGGTTGTGAGTTATTGTGAACTTCTACTGAGCTAGATGTTTATTTGCTCTCATTTCTAAGCAAGAGCTACACAGTATAAAATAAAATGTGATAGAACCATGCCGAGAACAAACTAGGTAAGGTGATTCCTCAAGCAAATTATGGTTAGGCCACTCATTTCTTTGCTGTAGAGTCTTGTGCAAGCTGAGAATCACAACTTCAAAAACTAGCTGCACTAGAGAAATTCAAGGAGTGAAATAAAAAAGGCAGGAGGAATGTTAAATGCAGAGAGAAAGATGCAAACAAATGTGAGCCACAGATTTATGGAGGTTAGGAGTTTTCTTTGGCAATGCCTCCGTCAGTGGATGAGAGCAGATCTCTAGGAAAGAGCAGGAGCAGAGATGAAGAAAACCCGGGATGGCCATGGCCCTGATAGTTCTTAAGCTTTTTTGAAACCAGATGTGTAGCTCAGGCACAATGAACCCCAGCACAGGTGTTTACCCTCCTTCGAGAGCAACCTGCTTGAACACGTTTGAATGAATACATTTGCATGTGATGTGAATATTTCCCATTTATCTCCTCAGACTGTCTGCTCTCAAGCTTCATGAATAGGACTGAAGGGATAACAAATTTACGGCTGATTATCTTAGGTGAGATCTGAGGCTGCTCTCTTATCTGCAGTTCTTGGATGGATGGCAGCTGCTGAATGCAGGAGCAATGAGATAACTGCAGTTGTGGGATTTGTGAATTTGCATTTATGAAATCTTGTGTTGGAGTTCCACAACTCAAATGCTGTTTTTCCGATGACAGCCATCAATGAGGCAGTAAGCTGATTACCTGAGTTTGACTGAGTGACTGCGTATACAGCAACAGTGCAAAGGCCTGAGATTGAACACTTAGTTTGGATTTAGTGAAGGTGTCTTCTATATAACTGTGCATGAATAATAGGGCTATGGGGCATCATTTGTATGGAATAATGTGTTTGCTCCAATATCAATTTGTAAGCAAAGAGGAAAATAGAGGCATATACCTTACGTATTATTCTGCGCTAGAGCTTTATCTTGTAACTGCACTGTAGTGTTTTTTAGAAGTCATCTTTATGACTTTTGTTTCAGTGGTTTTTATTTTTATGTTTTAATCTATTTTTATCAAGAATACTTTGAGAATTATAGAATGCATTGTATCAAAAGGAATCTGCAACATCTATTCCAACCCCCACCCTGCAGTTAGCAGATGATGACAAACATGGAATTCAAGCACACATGTAGGCATTTTAAAATATATTATTTACTATTTAGACTACAGGGGTGATAGGAGAGTCAGTACTGCTTAATGACTTCCATAATGACTTGGGTGATGGGGCAGGGCACACCCTTGGCAGATTTGCACGTGGAACAAAAATAGGAGGTTTGATTGATAACAGCAGGTGGTTGTGCTTCCATTAGGTGGCCAGCAAGAGTCTCCTGAATGGGAGGAAGTAACCCCGGGTACTCACCTGTGCAGGCTGGGTAGTGGTTGGCTGAGATGCAGGCTTGCAGTAAAGGTCCTGGGGGATCCTGGTGGAAACCAGGAACCAGCAAAGTGCCCTTGCTGCATAGGCAGCCAGCAGCACCTCTGTTGCTTTGGAGAGAACATTACTATTGGGAAGACTTAGGCTGGTGAGCCTTCTCAGCTTAGCCATGACTAGAGCACATCTGAAGCAGTTCAGGTCTGGGCTTTCCACAATAAGAGAGACATGAAGAACACATTGGAGCAAATTAAAAAAAGGATCATGTAAAGATGAAGGGATTTGGGCATCTATCACGTAAGAAGAGCCTAAAAGAGTTGGGAATATTTAGCCTGGAGAAGAGAAGGCTTGGGGGAGAACTTATATGTGTATAAATATGTGTATACTTCTTACACTCTATAAAATACATAATTTTTAGTTATACTTTGATTATGTAAGAATTAATGTATGTTTAGCAGTACAAACAGCTCCTTTATTTCCCAGAACCATCAATAGCCATATCTCACACACGCGCAGCAGGCTGTAGCTATGAATTAGTCACACTCACACCAGCAGCTTGCATGTGCTGCCTGCTCTGCATTTGGCTGGAAACCACAGGGAGCAGAGGTCTTGTGAAGCTGCTGGTCTCTTCTGTGCCAGGACACTAGGTCAGGATGTTCTCCAAATGTTCTTTCCCTGACTAGTCATCTTTGGCAACTGTGGGGCAGGGGCTAGGAATAGGGATGTCCTTCCCTAGATATATTCAAAACCTTCCGGGATGTATTTCTGTGCAGTCTTTCCTAGGTGGGACTGTTCTAGCAGTGGGGTTGAACCAGATCACCTCCAGAAGTCCCTTCCAACACCTGTTATTCTGTAATTCTGTAATCGCTGGGGAGGTAAGTGAAGGGCAGATTAGCTGGGACAGCACCAGTTTCTCCAGCCTGTTTAGTTACTGGGCTGCTCTCTCCACCCTTACCTTTCCACTCTATCTCCTGGAAGATGTCGTTCTCGCCTCTTCCAAGCAGCTCAGTAGGAGATGGATTGAAGTTATAGCAAAGACGGAAGAATGGATGTTCTGTGCCCTTGTACTGTGGGTCTCAAGAAGGAGGCAAGTGCTGTGTATTAGAGGAGAAAGTAGGGAGATAGGAAAATATAGGGGGTAGAGGGCATATGTCTGTTCCCAAACTCATTCCACTGGAGTAGCCTCTCAGTCATTGAATGCTAGTGTGAACCAGTGCTGTGCCTTCCTGAAATAAGCACCCAGAAATTCCCAGAAGGTGTAATATTTCTTTTGGAGTTACCCTCCCTCCCAGCCACCACATTCAGTTGAGTCCTGCTGGCTCAGAACTTGGATAAATATGTGTGTTTCCTGGCAGTGAGAGATAGAGACTGTCAATATAGGAAAATTATACGTATTGATCTGTATTGTAGCTTATGATTTCTCAATAACATCAATAAGTAATAGCCTCAAAATTTCTCAATTATTAAATGTTCCTAAGTGAATACAGAAAAAAAAATCCTTCCCATCATCAATGGACCATTCCATTTTCATTTGGTCAATAACTTGAAAGTCTGTTTTTGAGGCTTTACACTTCTTTGATTTTTGATTGTCTCATATAATCTCCAGGGATACCCCATATCTGTTATGCATCATTTTATGCAAAGGACAGTGAAAAAGCCTTCTACCCATCTATGTCTCTTCTGTATTTAGAGCTGTCTGTCATAGGGGAATAACTGTGCCTTACTTTCCAAACCAGAATAAGTTTGGTTTGACTGCATTACCTGTATCCTTTCTCCCTCAATCTGTTTCTGTGAAGCCAGTTTAGTGTAGAAGGGGTGGGTTAAAGTTGTAGTATCTTCTCTTTGACTTAGTCATTTGACGCCCATTAAATTTCAGTTTGCCTTTTGGTAAGCAGAACACACAGAAAGCAGACAGTGGCCTACAGAAAATGTGGAAATATGTATGGAAGCTGAAAAGGAGCAGATTGAAGTTAAGGGCATTGCTGCTTTTGACTGTTGCTTGAGGTTTAACATGAATGAGCTTTCTGGTCTTAGAGGGATATTGTGTGGGGATAACATGTGATGATACTGCATGCTTAATGACACTACAAAAAATCACTGGCTGCACTGGCAGCTGTACTCAACAAACATGAACAGCTACCTCATAAACTGCTTTGGGTTGTCTCTGTGGAAGTGGAAGTACTGGACTATGATGAAAGATAGGGTTGAAACTGTTTTGGGACACCTGACATGAATCTCCAAGTATTTTAAAGATTGACAGAAAGTAAAATGAAAATTCAGTTACATTAAACCTTAGCACCATGGTAACATTTTTTCCACATTTTTTCCAGACAGTGAAGACATAGATCCACTTGGACATTTTATGACATCTGTATTTACCTTTGATATGATTTTTTTAAGAGTTAGGGCACCATCAGTTTTGATAACCATTTAATTTAAACTTTTAAAGAGGTCAGATACTTAATCTTTGGGGAGTAATAGCCCAAAGTGTCTTCTAGGTTCTTCAGTGCTTCTTCACATGCTTAGATATCTATGTGGATCTGGTAATTTTTATGGGATTCATTCAACCAAGTGCAGTGTAGGTGGCTGTATCTGATACAGCCACTGTAGTTTCCCATTAGTGCCTGGAGTACTGAGGAGCAGATGCTTCTAGGGAGTGAGTCATTTTACCTTAAGGTTTATCCCAGGCAAGTCAATACAAGCTATGTAGTACCAATATACATCACATGAAACTTGAAGGTTTAAACTGTTCTAAATATAGTGGGAGGCAAAATTCTTCATGCAAACTTAAGAGAAGTCTTAGAAAGCATGTGCTATCCTTTTCTTGCTGTTCTAGATCTAAATGACCTAGGTTTTTCAATGCCTCTATTCCTCTCAAGTTCCTTCATTGAACATGTGGGCATGTAATTATGGATCTGCTTGGATGTCTGTGTTTGCATATATCAGCTAAAGTACTCACAAAGACAAGCTTTCAGCAGATGACAGATAAGACCAAGTTTCCTCCTGTCACTTCATGTTTTGTTAGGTCCATTCATCTGTTTTTCTACAGTGTGTATTTCAGTACTCAGAGAGTCTGAGGGTACTCTTCTCTCTCATCATCAGCTCATATATCTCATGGTTTCTCACCCAGGTATTGTACTGTTGCTTATTTCATGACAGAATTTCCTTTCTGCCTTTTATTTTGGAATGGGTCAAGATACTGTATTCAAGCTGGTGTCTTATGGTCACTCCTCTGTGCTCTGGGAGGTGTTTATTGGCTCAGTAATCTGAGTCAGTAAAAGCAGAAAATCAAGAAACAGGAGAATAAATTAACTGTTGCTGTGGTGGAAAATGAAAGCTGGCAATTCTGTTAACTTATGGAGAATAGACTAGATGAATATGATAGAAAAATTAAGAAAAGAAAAAGAAGAAAAGAATGCCCTATTAATTTGTCTGACTTTCTGTGAACTTGCTGCAAAGGTACCATCATGAACACATTGAGAGAAGTACCTTCATTTTAGTACTGCTCAGTCGTAACAAAGGTGGTCTGTAGTTTCTCTTCTCTTTTCAGTTGGGTAAGTGATAAAATATATCAGGAGGTTCAATTCTTAATGACATTGTATTCTTTAGTAGGTAAGTTTAAAGGGTGGGGAAATTAAAATTTTCTGTTAATGTAACAACGCTACCTGATAAATCTCAGAGAATTTCTAAATAACTTGCTTGTAGAAAAAGGCATTGAATATAATTAATTTTATTTTGTTTTTCACCCAGATGCACAGTACATTAACATCTGTTGTTAGTGCATCACTTGATATAGAATCATAGAATCACTTAGTTTGGAAAAGACCTTTAAAATCACTGAGCCTAACCATTAACGCAGCTGTACCAAGCTCACCACTAAACCAGGTCCCTAAGCTCTATATATACACACCTTCTAAACACATCTAGGCATAGCAATTGAACCACTTTCCTGGGCAGTCTGCTCATATTCTTGATAAAGCTGGTGCCACCAACTCAATTATATGTATATTAATGGTTTATTCCCTGCTCTGGATTTGCACTGGTCACCTTTGTTGAAGATGCTTTCTGCTTTCCCTGATGTTTGTCCAGTGAAGTGTTTGTCCCATCATGGGTTTGTCACATGTAGAGATGGTAAAACTAGTAGACAGTAATATGTGACAATAACGTTCACATTTGGTGGAAGTCTGTTACAGAGAAATGTTTGAAATAGATAAAAAAATATAAATAACGAGCAGTACCCAGAATGACAGAAGTCAAAGTCAGTAAACTGTTAAAACCAAGTAGACAGAACCATAAGGTCTGTGGTTAAAAAATACCCTCTAACCAACCAATGACCCAGAAAAACGCAAAATATGACAAGAATGTTGTCAGAAATGTTGTCTGAAACTAAATGACAATTCAGAAAACACTGGATTGCAAATGAGAGAGTCAAGTGACCTTAAAAGTTACAACTTAATCACTGCACATGAGCAGTGCATAATAAACAATGAGTTATATGAGGTTGAATTAGGAAAGATGATATTTAAAGCAACCTTCCAAAACTAATAAGTACTACTAAACCAAGATTGAGTTCCTTCTCTCAAATCAATATAACTCTTGAAATATTTATAATTAAACTGTATTCTTAAGCACTTCCTTGGCTCTATAACAAAGATCAAGCACAAAGATATTCTTTGTGTGTGAAAGATTAAGGTTGCATTTGGTTTGGTTCCACATATGGACGTGGAATGATTTAGTTACATTTTTATCTCATCTGAAAGGATGCAAGTTATAGAAAATATTTTAAGAACAGATTGATAAGAACTATTTTCAGGAATAGATGGGATTATAGTGAGCAGTTTTATGGAGTAAGTGCCAAAGAAGATAACAAGGTCTAGAAAAAACATTCAGCTTTCAGCCTGCAGGAATTAGGATGATGACAGCAACTAAGGAAAAATAGCTGAAAGATCTAATTGAAGTGTGCATAATCTTAAATGGTGTAGATAATACTAATGCTTTCTACCCAGCATGCATTCTAAGACCAGGGGCTAGTACTGTACTTAAAATCAAATGCAGACATAAGGAAATACTTATTAAACTAACAGTAACTGCTGAAGTGTCCTGCAAGGCATAGGTATTGAGAAAGAACACATTGAGGGTTGCTGAGGCACCAATTAGCTGCCGTCCTGGAGGCACCAACAGTGAAGAGAAATGCTTGTGCTTTCTTCCACAACCTTGGTGACATTCAAGAGGGGATTTTTGTTTTGTAACTATACTCAGACCAAGACTGTTTGCCATTTTTTATTTTATAAAGGTAGATTATAATTCCTCAAAAGATTGGTTTTTTTTACAACCACTCTTGGTTGTAGATTAGAAACCGCAGCTGTAATTTGACAAATAATTATGTGATTTGGATTGCCCGAGCGTATCTGTGTGAACATTTTCCAGTTGCATACATTACTGAAAGATTTTGTACAAGTAGTTTTCTATCTAGGGCATCTTGTTAAAATCTGAATTGACTACAAATGAAGAAAGCCATAATGTATATGTGTGATCTTGGTTATTTTCCTTAGAGAGGGATCAACAACACATTTGACATTTTAATGTCAAATATATTACAATCATAATTGTGATTGGCATTTCTGATGAAGGTTTTTAGTGGTGATGTAACCCAAGTTGCCCTTGCTGCTGGGCAAACAGTACTTATTTTGCTGGCAACCTCTGTTGGCAAAGAAAGTTCCCTGCTTATTTATTAATTTTATCTCCTCTCCAGCAAGCCCTTGATTTCTGTAGCATGACCCCTTTCTCTCCATATTATAAAAAGAACAATTCCAAGTGAGTGGTATTGGATTACTCTTCAAACACTTCTGGTGGGATGTGGCTGTATTGTGCAGCAACAAGATACCAGAAGAGTTAGGTCTGAAACAAAAGGCAAATTAGCCAACAGAGTGCAGAGTAGGTGCCTGGATATTGCACCCTGGACCAGATAAAGTTTTCTGAGGTGTGCTGCTTCATTCAGAGCAAACAATTGCTTCTCCACAGAAGAACTGACGAAATCTCACCTTAATTCTAACCAAAGGTTCTTCTCCCCATTTCCAGTCGAGTGCATGGTTCATTCACAAGAACAGGATGCCCCCACAGTTAAGGTGTCTTTGTACTGGAAAAGGGTTTTCTTCCTTTTGTTCATTTGAAGGAGGAAAAATGATATAACAGATACCTTATTTAAAATCCAAATGTAGACAGAACATCTGTAGTTTTAACATGTGTTAGCTGGTTGAAGTCTGACAAGCAATACTAATAGAATGGTAATAGTTTTAGGCAGCCAGCCAGGAACACTCTGTGGTGAATAGGTCTGGGATTTTTGTTTTCTTTTTTTGTGTTTTTGTTTTTTTTAAATTGATTTCACCTTTCCAAGGTGAAATACTTTAGAAAGTTGTTCTCTTTTTTAGAATATCTTATTTTAGAGAAAAGACAAGCAAGCTGGATAAAACAAGTATGAATGCAGGAGACTGAGATAAACAATGATGCTGCTGCTGAAGCAGAGCAGGGATTTGAAGCTGAATTCTGCTATAATACAGGCTAGTAGCCAAATGCTAAGCAAACAAGTGTGACAGACAGATGTACAACTCTTTTGCAGTGCAGTTCCATTTATGAAAATGCTAACAAGATTTTCTCTTTTATTCTGTTTGGAAATGAAAATAAATTTTATCGCAACTTCTGTGTGTCTGCCATTTAATTTCAGTTCTCTGGTCAGCCTCTAGCTGTTACCAGTAATACCTGTGTTGGGTGTGAAAGACTGTACCTCATACAGACCTGAAAATAATTTCTGGAGTAGAAAAAGCAGTAAAGCAAATAATGGTTGCCAAATGTATTCCCTTAGTACCTTTTTTGTTTTTATGAGATCTGCTTCAAACTGTGATAGACCTTTTTGAATAAATGGTCAGAAGCAATACGCAATGAAAAGGGGAGAGCAGTTATTTCTTTGTCATTAATAGTGTAAAAATCACTAGCCCAATGTTGATTTTTGACCTTGGGATGGATTGATCTCTTTGAGATGATTCTGTCTCATGCTCAGATAGCTGCCCTCTGAAACCTTAAATCCTAGAAGTCTCTGCCAGCTTTACTGCTTGCAGTGTTAACCACTGGATTTGAAGTCCCTCTCCATAGAGGAGACTTTTCCATAGGCTGGAAAAGATCTTCCAGATCATCAAGTCCAGGCCTGAACCTAACCATCTCAGCCCACTGCTAAACCGTGTCCCTGAACTTCTACAACTACTACACAACTTTTAAACACATCCAAGGGTGCTCATTCAACCCTCTCCCTGAGCATCCTGTCCCAAGGCCTGATGACTCTTTCAGTGAAGAGCATTTTCCTTATGTCTAACTAAACTGCTTGTGGCACAACTTGATGACACTTCCTCATGTTCTGTCAAGAGTGACTTGGGAGAAGAGACTGATCACCACATCTCTGCAACCTCTTTTCAGGTAGTTGTAGAGAGCAATAAGGTCTTCCCTCAGCCTCTTCTTCAGACTTAACAGCCCCAGCTCCCTCAGCTATTCCTCAAAAGGCCTGGCCTCTTTATTAGAACCTATAATGGATCCCATTACTTGGACTTAGATCTGATCTGTAACTTTATTCTTCTCTGAATACCAGTAACTATTCCATTTTCTGTTCACTTGAAATGTTGTTCCAGGAATTATTTTAACTTACAACATTCTTAAATGTAGGCTCTGGCTGTTGTGAACAGATGGATGTAAGTTTTAATCTTTCAGCCCAAGAGCCACGTGAAGCAGTAATGCTAATTTCTAGCTCATCTTAATTTTTTTCATCAGATCTGCTATAGTTTTCATCTGGTGTTTATAGCCTCCATTACTTGAAGACAAAACCCCCTCATCTGAAGATCGATTCAATGACTATTTTTCAACATAACCCACAGACTTTATGGGAGTAGAAAATTTTAGTATCAAAAGACAAAACTTTATCTTCTGGTCTGGCTTCTTGCATTCACACATCTACAGTTCCTACACAGTCCTGTTTGGAGTAGGTGAGCCTACCCAAGCAGGAAGCAAACAGGACTGACTACTTCTATCCTGTTAGCCTATGGGCACACAACATTCAGCTTAATTACTTCTCATATGGATTTTATTTTATCTAAACCAGTTTCTACCCTCAAAAATATTGATTCAGTGAGTAACCAGAATTGCTTCCTGAAATGTTTGCAGAGCAGTGTGCAGCTGACTATCAGTCTTATTGTGATTGCATTAATTCACTGGAAGTGCCATCAGCTTGGAGGCGGGTACCTTCCAACCTTGAGACCAGCTGGAAGAGCTTTTTTGGGAAACTCCCATTTGCCAAAAAGGCAGTCAGTGGAAGCAATTTCAGAGCAATTTCAAACACAGAATTATTGAAGGCAATGACAGATGATATTGGGCAGGAGTATTGGGCAAAATATCTGATTTTAAAAGGAACAGTAGCTCTAATCCAGATGGGTGATGTAGTATGGGTGACGGAAGAGATGTTTGTCTGTAACATCCTGTCTTTTCCAGTGTGTTTGATATGAAGTCTGGTTTTATGTTTCCATTTGGATGAGACATCCTGCCTATGCACCAGCTTGTGAGCTGTCATAGCTATTCTCCCACTTTTTTTTTGCTCTTGCAACTGCCACACTGAAAGACCATAGAGAGTTAACGGAACATTTTTAAATTATCATTAGTTTTATTTGCTATGGCACTGAAATTTATCCAATCCATGACATCTCCTGCATGTAAGTACGATGGAACCTCTAAAACTTTCATTCAAGTAAATTTGGGAAAGTTAATATTTTCTTCTTTAGTCCCCCTTTTTTCTTATTTAAACTATATTAGTGCAAATATATAGGTGTTTGCGGTGATCTTTGCAGTGTTTCCACATGCCATCTCTCTAAGTCATTCATCAAAGTCAATTAGAGGATACATTGTGTGCATTTGTGTGAGAAGGAGCAGAATAATATATTTAGTATTTCTTAAGATTCTGTTTAATATTCTTGATTATATATCAATATTTTATTATTCCAAGTACTATTATATTCAAATCTATGCATAGCTTGACTTGTGGTAAGATCAAGTTCAGTGGGAGTTTGACCACACATTAGGGCAAGCTGGATTATGCAGTAACATAACTTAACCTTTAAATAGTAAATTAATATTTAGTCTAAATCTTTATATTTTGTGTCTTTATTAAAGAAGCATAAATTACTGTTACATTAAAAATGCACTTCAATTGTTACTCTTCAATCTATTTTCTGTCGCTGGGTTAAGAGTATATTGCTTTATTTGTTATGTGACATCATCTAATACTCTCTCAGGAGTTGCAGCAGGCAAATCTTTGAAGTCTTTGTTGTTGATAAGTTTCCATTCTGGTCCTTCTGGCTCCTGGGGCCATCAACTCATCACATGCCCATGCTCAAGTATTATTATTGTTGGCACAAGCTTATCAAAGTGTTAGAACTCCTGGCAAGGCACACAAAGGAGCGGTGTGTGGTGTCACAAGGACACATTGCCACAAATTATCATCTTCCTGAGATGACCTTGTTATTTTCCTAGACCAAGATTGTATACCATTTTAAGAGTATTTTCTGTGAAACTTTCTGACATTCTATCTTCTCTTTGGAAAGAATTTGTTATGCTTTTTTTTTTTCTTTTTCCCCAGAAGATATTGCTTGTAACCTAAGCATGCATCTTTAGTTATGGTAATAAGAATCAGCAGTTTATATTCCATTTAGTAATGTTGCTTCTAGAAAAGATACAAGAATTGGAATCAGAGAGTGTTTTGGGTTGGACCTTTAATGGTTACCTAGTCCAATCCCCCTGCTGTGAGCGGAGAATCTTCAATAAGATCAGGTAGCTCAGAGCCTGGTTCAACTTAACCTTGAATATGTCTGGAGATGAGGCTCCCATGACCACTCTAGGTAACCTGCACCACTGTTCCATCATCTTTATCCTACAAAATATCTTCCTTCTGCCTAATCAAAACCTACCTTCTTTTAGTTTAAAACCATTACATCTTGTCCGGTCAAAATAGGCCTTTCTTTCTTACAGGCCATCTTTAAGTAGTGGATGCTGTACTGCAGGTGACATCTGACATTTATAAAAACCTCTTCATCAAGACTAGTTTTGTAGCAACAGGGGAAGATGTAAATTTCTAGGGATCATGGATAAGTATTTATTTATCAGTAATAAATACTCGTAGAATCCACAATGTAGAAGCCTAGAAAAATTAAGCTAATATCTCTAGTGCTCAGTAAGCTAATTTTCCCCATTTGCAAACGTGAACCCACTGTCTTAGCCGATGACATTGTATTAGAGGGAGATTACCTTGTTACCTAAGGCAGTTCTCTTTTCTTTTTTCTTTCTTTCTTTCTTTCTCCTCCAATGTATAATACTCCAGGTACACACTGTGTATCTTTGTTTCACAGCCTTCTCCTTTGAAGAGGGAAGTGGTGAGAGTAACATCACATTCTCAATTTGGGATTGACAAATCTGGGTGCTTGGGCACCTCCTGCCAGATATCAGTGGCCTCCTTTGATCTGCTGGGAAGTTTGTGGTGGGAGAGGCTTCTGATTGTCTTAACTATTCCACGGGCTCCTTGCTGCTTTAGGCGGGAAATGTGGCTTCCTGTCCTACTAGTTGTTATGGACCTACAATAATTTTGCCAACAGTTTCTGTTACTGATTTACTTTAGCAAATACAGTCCTCTTCAATAAGTGTGACTCCTATACAAGCTGTTGCCTTAGATGGGAATGACTCTTTATCCCAGGGATCTGCTTTTTTATTTTTCCTGCATTTCTGAAGCATTTCTCTTAATAGTTGTGTAACACTGTCTTCTGTTCTCTGTTATTAAATTCTACTTTCATTCTCAGTGTGAAGCCAAAGAAATTTCCTTGTATTCTGTGGAATAATATTTGTTTGTTTTTTTATTTAATCTGAAGGTAAAATCTGTCTCATGGGCTTTTTCAATTCTGGATAATTTCCAAGATTATAAAATTTTTTTAAGTACAAAAATGTCCCACATTTTGTCATCTAAAATTTTCACTATACGACCTTCTTTTACACACACAGTGCTATTGGGTCCTTTCTGTATTATTCCTTGTATTTTGTGGGTTTTTTTATTTCACACTGTTCTCCAAATTATTTTGCTTGGGAACCATTCCAGAACTGTTATTCGTTGATTCCTTTCTGCTAACAGGGTAAGATAAAGCCATTAGATACAACGTTCCTGCTCTGCTTCGCCATTACTAACAACAAAGAAAGACTGCTCAGTTTACTCCTGAGCCAGCTCTGTATTTATCTTTCAAAAAGAATCTTCACAACTCCAGAACTGAGTCTAGGCAAATGTCAGGATGACTTGGAGAGTTACAATTATACTCACGTAGTTAAATCTCATTAACTAGATCTTGTTTCCAGGCACTTGTTTTTTAAATCTGGACTCTAAGGAATTTGGTGGAAGTTGTGGCACTGAGTCAGTAATGTTGGGATTGAAGTACGGGCTTGTGGCCACCCTGTATGGACCTCTCCAGTCAGTTGTGCTCTTGCTCCCACATAGTCTATGTGGTATATTACCGGGAGAAAACTACAGTATGCTAAACACTGCATTAGTGTGTTAGTTTCAGGTGATATATTTCAAAGTCCTTTAGCATTGATTCCTTTCATTCTGATCGTATGTATTAACAATACCGTTCTACTTTAACATATGCAGACCAAATGCATTCTTATGAAACTCTGGTAGGGGGTAATGCATTGATGTAGTGATCACGCAAGGAATAATTTAAGTATTCAGAAACGGTGTATTTTATCTGTTACATAGTCTTTCACTTTACAATTTGAACAGGCTTAATTGTGATATTAAGGCAGCAGAACTTCTCCTAAATCACGGCTTTTATGACAAAATAATAATTTGTTTCTCAAAACCTATTTAGTTCTCATTTTATACTCAGGTTACTGTTCTTATTTGAATGGTAAATAACACTTTATTTTCCACTTACAAGTTTAAAACTTTAATTTCTGATAGCTCCAGCTGAGTCATAGCTTGTGTGTTTTTCCCCACATACACTGATTTTAAGTTGTTCTAGGTTAGGAAAAACAGGTTTTAGTATCACTTTGCCTTTCCTTTTGTTTCCAAAATAATATCTGGTTTTGTTTTAGACTGTGATGGAGGCAGAAGGACTCGCACCCTAGATCACGCTCTCTGCAGCTTGGAGAGGCTTAAGCCATTCATGGTTGATGGCCCATTTGAGTGGACAAAGGGCAATGTCACCAGGCAGGAACCAGGGGGGTCCAGAGCTGAAAGCAAGGTTTTGAGAGGAGGTTTGTGGCCAGTTTAGAGGGTGTGCTGGGAGTGTTCCTGTTTACTCTGCATCACAATAGAAGACTCACTCTGTGGGGGCTCTCTACCTTTTTCCTTTCCCGGATGGCCTGCCCCACTAGCCAGGGCTGGAACGCCAGAGCCACTCTGGGACCTGGGCTCTGGTGGCAGCAGGGTACATTACTGTAATACACAGGTTGTGTTTTGTTACAAAGCATAGAGCTGTTTTCCTTCTGGTTAATAGACAACTTATGGTGATTTTCTTTTTGTTGTTGTTTTTTCAGCTTTCATTTGCAGCAACAACCCCAGAGTTGGCTGATAAGAAAAAATACCCTTATTTCTTCCGGACAGTGCCATCTGATAATGCTGTGAATCCAGCCATTTTGAAGTTACTCAAACATTATAAGTGGAAGAGAGTGGGAACTTTAACACAGGATGTACAAAGGTTCTCTGAGGTAAGATTGATGTGGTTTCCAGTGCACAGTGAGAGTTGCTGGTGTTAGACTTCCAATAGTAGCAATTAAGTAAAAAGAAAGAGACAAACTTTCACTCTTGTTTGGTTTTCTCTTACTAAATCACATTTGCTCTACTGAATAAACTTAATTCCGTTATGGGTTTTATTTGACTGTAGTAAAAACTGCCCGTGCTTTGCCTTGACTTTTTTTTCTGCATGCCAGATTATTGCACCCAGGTGCAAAAAACCTGAGCTTTTCTGGGGTAGCAAAGGTTCTTTTATACTCATTGTCTTGCCAAACCGTATGACTTTGAAGGTGGCTGGTGTCCTGACACGTCCTCGCTTGAGAGAATAAATCAAATTTCCTCGTATTTGTTTTGTACTGATTTATTATAAGCATCTGTCTGAACATGGTAAGGACAATGGTAAGTGTATGGCTGAAAACAGTGGAGGTACTTCCTGACACAGAAATGTCTAAAGCTCATAGAACTGAAAACTCATACACTGAGCACCCTCCAGATCTTCTGAGTTTCATACTGAACAACGGTTTGGTCACAGAAATTGCAGTAAAGTGTTGGACAAATGGCATAATCATGGTTTTTAAAAATAGACAAGTTAAAAGGACACATCCTATAAGAAATTAATCAGAGCAAGACAAGGGGAACAGTTGCCTCATTGACTGGCAGAGAGGCAAAACTAACAAAGGCATGACAGTTTTGTGGTTGAATTAGGTTTTACTTTTACCCCCTTCTTTAGCATTCATTAAAATAAAAGGCTGACTGTGTTCTGAAGAGTAACATAATTAAAACTAATGAAGATGGGTAAGAACAGGTTAGAGTCTGCTTAGATGAGTAAGATATTTTCAAATTGTCTGGCACAATTAATTCACTATAGAGTACTGAAGACATCTTAGAGTCTTCCCTTTACAAGCTTTGAGAATTAAAGGATAAAAAGTAAGTGAATTGTAGGAGGAAGGAGGAAACCTTTTTGTCTGTTTTTTTAAAAAAACAACCACATAAAGACTCAGGAATTATAGACCAGTTAAGCTAAATTCAATTTCCAGAAAGACACTTAAGCAGATAACCTGTTTGTAATCACCCAGAAGATAAAGATGTGCTAAACAATTGCTAAAATGGATTTGTCAAGAATAAATTATGTAGAGCAATCTAATTTCCCTTTATTATGTGACAACAGGAATTGAGGAGATGGCATAGCTGATAAGTATGATGTTGTATAACTTATAAAAATGCTAAAGGTGTTCCTAAAGAAAAGAAGGGAATCTTGATCTTGAGGTAGCTACGCTAAGAGCGGTTTCTAACCAGTATTCCTGCTACCATGATTAATTGACATCAGATCAGTTGAATATTTATTTTTAAAACAAATGCTGAAGCAAAAAGTCATCAAAAAGTGTGATATGCTTTATCTTTCTCCGGCTTGGAAATACAATTTCAAAAGACTAGTTCTCAGTCGTTGACTGTCAAGCAAGATGGATGAGATTCTGTCCAATGGGGTTTTTTTAAAAAAGAGATTAAGTAGGATAGAAAATACATTTATTAAATCTACATTTGATACCTACTTGGGAAAAGGTGCACTTTGCAGAGGGCAGGATTAGGTTGCAGAATAACATGGTAAGTAGAGAAAGCTTTCAATAATAAGCTTTAATAATAAATAATGTGTAAGTGAAAAAGAGCAAAATGGCTAGTTACACAGCAGATCTCTGGAAAAAGACATAGGAAGCACTACAATGAGCAACAAACTGAGGAAGGGTTAAGGTCAAACTTGACCTACTGTAAAAGTAGATAGGAAGTAGCATCTTTATTTCACCACCCCTGACGTAATGTAATATTGACACTTAAGACACCCAGAGCAAACTTCAGTGATACTAAGTGCTCATTAGATGTAAGTTGGAACATCAGATCTAATACCAAATTCAAAGATCTGATGTCACCTTCAATAAGGAAATAGAGCTGGCATGTCTAAAAAAGTTCTTCAATCCAGAAACATGTTTTATGAGAGAATAAAATGGAAAACATCAGAATAGACTGGGTAGGTTGTTGAAACATCATTGTGTAGTTTTTGTAAAGACTAAACTAACACAACAGGGGGATACTTTGCCTTCCTTTGCAACTGAGGGACAGACTTTGTGCATGTCAGGGTCAGTTAAAAAAAAAGTTAAAACTGCAGTTTTAAGGGTTTGATAGAGTGCTGCACTTGAGTTCAAAGCCGTTCCATTCCTTTTAAATGCTAAGCAATAAACCTGTGTCAGACTGCAAACTCATTTTAGTGTGATTCATTAAAGCCTCCACATAATGCAAGATGCAGTTAAAACTTCCTTTAATTCAGATGATTTTTATAAAGCATGTTATGTCCTGAGTATTTGAAATTGCTACAGCTCTATCCTTCCTTTGTCAGCTGTCTACAGAGCTTCTCCCTTCCTTGTACAGTCAGTGAAAGCACAAGAAGAACTGGAAGCAATAATTAATTTGCTCTCTGGGAGCAGTAAGGGATGAGATCCACTAGCAACAGAATGAGGAGAAAATGCAGAACCCAGACACACTGCGAGGGAGAGCAGCCATGAGGGTTGAGGCTAGGCTCAGCCAAGGGCACAGACCATCAGGCAACCAAGTCTATGGTGATGAGCCCGGTCCAAGGCCAAAATGGGAAATGAATCTGCAAGTCAGGGTTAGGTCTAGTGATTGCTGAGCATGTACATAGCAGAGACTGGAGACACAAGACTAAAGGTTTGGGTGGAGGTCCCAAAGGAGAGACCAGTAAGGCCTCTTAGTCACCTCCATGTGCTGGTGTAAGTCTATAAATCCACTGAAACCATAATTTTCCTTCTAATGTACATTAAAACTAACAAAATCGTTAAATACCATCTTATACTTCCCTCTTTGTTGTAAAATGCTGCTGAGTTTAGAATGTGATTCTCCTTCTCTATACCAAAAATGCATTACAAGCCACTAGGTCAGAAGTAACTGAAGTGTACCTCTGGTTATTCTCATATAAAATAAGCAGAAAGAAATTAATGGCATCTTTTAAGAAGCTTGTATAGTAACTCGTGGTTTTACTCTCAGCAGCAAGACAGAGCAATTCTCTCTCATGTTTCCATCTTCTGGAAGGACTGTTGGTTTTGTCAGATACCTCTCTTTTTAAAAGTCTAGCACAATTTATCTTATTTTCCATCTTTCCTTCAGTTGTCCTTCTACCTAAACACATATGGGGATCTTCTTTTTTACATTACGTAAAGAAGACTTCATACACCTATAGTTTAGTCAACAGGAGCTCTGGTTGCACCCCTTCAGCTGCCATCCAACCTGCTTTTGTGTCTGATGGCTTGTTTTTTTTCTGTCTCCTGCCTTTTTTGCAGTTTGCTCTATGGTCTTATATCCTGATCATTAAAGCTCACCTAACTTGCCTGCAAGTTAGCTGTCCTGTAAGCCATAAAAGTGTTTGTTTGGTTTACTTTGCCTTGTAAGCACTTGTCTCAATTACTTAGATTATCAGGCTTTCTCCCATTTGTGGAGGCTAAAATAACAGATGATCTCTTGCTTCTATTTCAGCCATTCCTGCAGATACTTTGCATTATTACACATTTGCTTTTACTTAGTGGAAAATTTCTTTCTTATAAGCAAATGGCAGACCTTATTCTGCGGGTCACACAGAGAGGGAAAAGGGAGGGTAGCAAGAATGGAAAAGTTTATGCCAGTATGCTTTCACTTCTTAAAACACCTTGTGTGTATATATGAAAAATTCTGTTAGTGTGGCTCGAAGCTCCCTTTCTTGGTGTTACTTGGATCCCAAAGATTGCAGCTTTTCAAGTGACTTGAATTCTGTGGTTGCAAATAGTAGAGCTCACTGTTCGCATCCTTTGTGAATTATTCAGGTCTGCTTGTACGACCAGAAATGTCTCTTCCACTGCATTAATATTTAAAGTGTGTAAGTCATATTGGTATAAGGGTGATACACAGGCTTCATCAGTTCTGTTGCTAACTAGGACAAGTTTGTATCTACTGTGCTTCTGTGTCCTAGATTTTGTGGATTGATGCCCTGTTCTCATCCTATGGGAGAAGAATGTGTTTCAAAAGTTAATAGTTCTATGGAAAGGATTTATAAATGAGGTTACAAAATATTTTCAGGAATTTCAACTTTTAAGTGCTTGCTATGGTATGTAATCATAGCATAACTTGAGTTGAAAGAGACCTCCTGGCCCTACCTGAGGCTCTAAGCAGCTTTAATATTTTTCATCCCTGAAGAATTCTAGCTTTCTGCACACAGAGTGCTAAGAAAAGTCCTGATCCTTTCCTGTTCCTAATTTTCAGGTGAGCTTTCAGTTCTCTAGAGATTATGCAGCAATTCACAGAATCGTGGAAGCACTGAAGATCATTGAGTGCATTTCATATTTTTTTTTTTACTCTCTAGCAAAAAGCCCTTTTTTGGATTGTATTGTGGGGTAGGTAAACCAAGAAATATTCTTCTTCCTGGAAATACTGAGAACTCCTAATGTTATGTTATCAGTGTAGGTGGCATTCAAAAAGACAGAAGAAATGATAAGTGTGTGCAGTAAGCTAATGAAATAGATTAACAACATGAAAAATAAAAGGTAAAACACTGTCTCTTGTGACTCTGACACATTCTTCATTGATTTGAATAACCTAAAAATGCCTTTGTGACTCAAACTAAAGAGAAACAACTTTTTTAAGTGGACAAAACATCACTCTTTCTGGCTGACATGATTAACACTCAGAATTTCTTAAAGTTTTTCTTACAGTTTTGTGGAGTCTGGACCTTAGTGGTCAGTTCTGATAAGAATGTGTTGGATAAGCAGAGACACAGGAAGAGTGACTGAGAGGGATCAGGCCAGGAAAATAATTTGGGTAACTGGTGACCTTTCCATTTTCAATCAGAAAACAAGTTTAAAACACCAGGTAGGTGAACATTATGCAGACTTTAAAGTGTGATTATACTCCTTGACTTCTCAGACTTGGCTTCTGAGAAAAGACAGAAGAACAGAGATTTCCACTCTCCATCACAGTTGCCAAGTTTCAAGGCAGCAAGAACAATATTATTTTTTCTCCAAAGCATCAAGTTTTACATGGTAACAGCAACGTTTAAGCTGGAAGCTCTCAATAGTACCCAGTGATTTCATCCTAGAAGAAGCCCTGTACCTTCAAAATTGTCAGCAAAGAAATAGAAAAGAGAAGCAGAAGATAAAAGATGTGAAACAGAAAAAACAGCAAAATAAGGGAAAAAGGATGGAGAGAAGAGCATCTGAGCAGGAAAACTGCTCGATGTCTTTGTTTAACTGTAAGACTTTTAAAAACTATTTTCCTTAGTTTTCTTTTTTTTTTTTGAAAGGTGTCATGTCTTTCTTCTGTATTCTGTCTGTCTTTTTTGTTTGTTTTATGTGTGATTTTATTCTTTCCACAAAGTCTTTCACATTCTTTCTACTGGTTCATATTGTTTGTAAAGGAAAATGAAAAGAGCTGTCTATTCTGTCTCGCATTTTCACCTGCTCAGCTGCTTTTGAGCAATCTTGTTCTAGCACGGGTTACCACAGTCAGAAAAATCCCCAAATAACTTCTGACCAGTATTCAACAATATTTACAAGGCTGACTTGAAATAAATTTGTATGCTAATATGAAATTTTGGATGCAAGTTTCCACTCTTCATTGCTACTGGACAGTAACTGACTTAGAGTATTCTTACTGTGTTTGGAAGATACTTTAGATGCTTTGATATGATCTTAAATGTTCTTTAAGCATTTGCTGAAATATGTACTTCATCAAACAAGGAGGTGGAGGGTTTTTTTCTTTCAATGTTTTAAAAGAAAAAAGGCAGGTATTCACCAAAGTTGGATGCATATACAGAAAGCTGTGAACTACTGATATAAGAATGCTAGCAAAAGCGTAACATATGGAGTTGTATCTAACTTCATACACTATGAAGAATGAGTTTTTGCTTCATTGCTTGGTTATTTTCCCTGCTCTCAAGAAGCAACAATCTTCTTTTGCCAAAATCATTCCAGTGAGTTTGATAAATGAGAATACAGAGCTTCTGTTGTCTTGTTTCTGAGGAGTTCTGCAAAGCAGAAGCATAGTCATAGATGTGCCCAAGATTTTCCTTCAGAGTTCCATGCTTCTAGGTCTTGCCTGATTTGTACATTAAAATCTTAGGATTGCTGCAGTAATTTAAAATGGAAAATAGTTATTTCTGTAAGAAATTTCAGAATCTGAAATCTTAATGCATGTAAAATATTTGCCGGAATTTTCTGAAGATCATGTGTAAGTGATTTTTTGGCTTGTTATGCATATGTCATCCAGGCAAGGAACATTTTTCCTAACACATTTCTTAATTTTTTTTAGCTTCCAAACATAAAAACAAAATAGGAGCTTAAAACATCACCTAGCAGAGAATTAAAGCTTTGCATTAATATTGTATGGTTATGTGATCTTGCAATGTAGGTTCACTCTATCACTGTAAGAGACCCCAGGTTTCCCATGAAAAGAATTTTCAAATTTGTCTTTAACAAAACTAAATCAAACTGAAGGATTTTTTTTTAGAGAAATGCTCACTGTTACTTCATGTTTGCACCTTATATTGTGTGTCTGTCACAGATTGGTATTTACCTCTAAGCCTCATGGCTGAGAAATTCCATGTAGTTAAAAGTTTCCTAATGGTTCTGATGTAAAAATAATTGCTTTATCTGAATCCCAATGCAAAGAAAAACAATCTCATGTAGATTACATCAAAAAACATTTTAAGACAAAGCTCATTGAAACAGATGTTAGCACTGCACATTGAGATTTTGTTGCTTTCACCTCAGCATTGTTGTAGTTCTGTTTAGGGTTTTGCTATGGTGCTTGTTTATGGAAAATTATGATTCAAGGATAAAATATGATTTTAATCAGTGAGTTAACTTGCAGACATCCCCCGCATACAATTTTTTGGTATCTACTTATTTTCCATTCATCAGGCAGTTGCAGGATATCTTCAAGTTACACTTGATGCTGCAGTGATAAAATGTAGAAGTGAGCACAGTTGTGCACATGATGTAGAGGAGGAGTAGCAGGAAGATATGGCATTGTCCAGATCACAATCTGCATATAATAAGCTCACTTGACTGTAATAGTAATTTCTGAAGCCATTTCTCAAATTCAGGGTCTTGGTTGCTAAGAGCTTTAAATAAAATGCAGGAAAAGTCATGGAATGTATTTTGGAATGATGAACTTTCCTGGAAGGGTATGCAAATATAACAGGATCTGTTCCATGTGAAAGGAAATTTGCATTCTACAAGAAGATAAAGTAGCTATTAACTTGAAGTTCACATGTACAGGACTAGGGAAATTATTGTTTGATTTCAAAAATATGTCTCCTATCATTTTCATTATGAATTATTAAAGCTAGAGTTAGGTCAGGATGTGAGAGTCACTCTTAACTGCTTGTGTGTTTCAGTGCCATTGTCTATTTATGGATACAAATACTACTGGGATTTTATTTTCTTTTAAACTCTAATCTTTTCCTAAGAGCTGGGATTATTTCTGTATTGTTCTGGTTCTGTCCAGCCTGAACTGGTAGCATCACAGTTACCTCTTTTACACTTCAATTCTAGAAATGGAGGAAAATAGATGTAGTGTCATACAGTCACAATTATGTTTTCTGTTAGTGTTACTTCTTTAGAAAAGGAAGGAAGAAAGAGTCCAACATGAGGAATAACACTGCTCTTCACAGTTTTTTTCACATATTCTCAGTTATCCCCAAAACATGTATCTGCCCCATCATTAATTCAATGCCTTTCACCCTCTGAATGCCTGCTAGAGGGTTGTGAGTGAAGCAGTGATGTGGACCACTGTGTGGCATATGGCTCAGGAAGGCACCCTCCCAGAGAAGGGAGAAAACAAGCTGTTAACATCTGGCCAGTCTTTGTTCATTTACTTGGAGCATACAGATTGATCTTCATATCATTTGGCTTCCAGTGAGGTTTTATGTTTTATTTACTCCTCTTTAATGACAGGCTACCGTTGGAAGGGGCAGTCCTTTGCCCTCGCCCCAAGTTTCTACCTTCTCTGTTGGACCTAATTTTAGCAGTCATTGCACTGTGCTGTGAATCAACTCATCTGCCCAAATCTAATCTGTCATTTTTTGAGTGTCTTGGGGTCTGTGGTTATAACTTTCCTTGCAATTCTCCTGTGCTTTGGAAAACTAGGAACTTAACTTTTGTGGAGACTTACTGCTCATCAATCAAAGTGGAGAATTTGTATGCAGGGAGCATAAAAGCCAGTGTTAAAACTGTTTTATAAAGTTTGTTCACCGCCAAGAGGGAGATCGGGGATATATAGCAGATACAGGCAGCTCTGCTTACTAGGAAGAATGTTTCTGTGCCGAATTTTCTTTATTCTTTGTGCAAATGATGACGATACAATGGAAATAAACCAGGAAAAAGTTGACACAGTTACAGTGGGACTTCTAGAGGTTTTTAACAAGAGATTTGGTGTGCTTCTTCTGGATCTTGGTAAATATTTAGAGGCCTGTTAATATTTAGATTATTTCAATACATTCATAGGATTATGATATAGGAAATGGGGATAGAACAGAGACATAGAACTGAAGCTTAAGCATGTCCTTCTTTTTAGGAAATGATTTGTGAACATTCAACATCAGAGTGAGTAGTGTCTTTACAGCATTGAACAGAGTATATCTTTTATCAGAGTGAGAAAGTGTATTTGAGAGATGTAACCCGGTAAACTTAATGGCATTCCTCATTACCAAGGCTGTTCTTAAGAATCTTTATTTGCTACTAGCATATTCTGAATTTGTTTGTTCCCAGTGTCTGGTACTAGGCTAATGGAGTACATAAAAATTACTTCCTAAATGCTATTGTAGCATAAATGGTTCCAAGTTGCAGCTCATAAAAAAACTAGTCTTACTGCAGATCAGTAGAATGGTTTGAGCTACTGACCTGTGTCAAAATGTTAAGAAATTCAGAACAAACCTTCTTAACAGGAATCATAAAATGAAGCGTAGAGCTTCACATGTGCTAGGTTTCCTACAATTTCCAGGATTTTACTTTAACCAGTCTCAGCTGCTGCAGGACCCTCACAGATTGGTGATGCTTTCAGCTGGTCTCCCTTTCAAACTCTCTTACTTTGGAACATTATAGCTGTAGGCACAATGTTTTATTACATTTTGTTTCTAGGAAGGGTTTTACAGCCTTCAGCATATGCTGTGTGTGAATTCTTTTAACCTATGTATTAACTGCGTGGTTGTCCTAGGCAGTGCCTTTCAGTGATGAGTTCTTGTGGATTTTGGACACAATCCGTTTTTCCCTGGTCTTCTGCAGATCTAGTCAAACAGGACTGCAACCGTGGCCTCCTTCTGCGAGTGAAGATTTTCCATTTGTTTTAATCAGTGTCCCATCACTTTTTTGAGAACTAATTTAGTAATTTTTTTTCTTTTTGTTAGAAAATTCGGAATTAATCAAACTGTGACAATTGTTAAAAGTGTTATGATGATAATAATACTGTTAGGGTATTGAAGATACACTTGAAGAGAAGTTTATTAAGAAAAACTCTTGCCAGAAGTGTTGTTTTTAGTACGGATAAGGCGAGCACTTGTACATTGTATTAGTATTCCCTGCTTGAATGGGTGTGCGAATGCTTCCAGCACACACATTCCTGAGCTCTGTCTGCAGTCAATACAATTAAAGATAACTTGAGACAACCCTTTTCTGTAAATGTCAAAAGCTACATTGCATACTTGTTAAATAAGAGTTAAATCCACTAAGTATCTAATTGCAATGGTTGTCTGACCTTCATCTCCGAAGACTTTTGTCGTTGGTTTGACATTAGAGAAAACTTTAAGGAGGCTCATAAAACTGAAAATGTTTAAGCTGCTGCTCCATAGCTCCAAGACTTGTGGAGTTTAGGTGTTCATCCTCCTCATACAACATATGGAGTAGTGTATAAGTTGTTTTTGGATGTGTTCCCATCAGTACACAGACCAAAGAATTAGTAGAAGTGGCACTTCTATATAGATCATTATATAAAGCACTTAGATTTCAGTATTTTATAAATCTTGACACTTCCTAAGAAGTTAAAGCTGCCTTCTATGGGGTTGTAGAGATGTGCTTCCACAAATGCGGGATTCACATCCCTTGAATCACTTTCTGAACCCCAGAGTGCTATCATCTGTACTTTAAAGGCTAAATGGAGATCAGTCTTTTCTCTCAAAAGGTGGCTTCTGTAGATGTTGCTGTTTCTGTCTTTGCCTCTCTTTCAAGAACACATAAAAGAAGTGGAAATTCTCATTTCTGTTCCCTTTTCTTTCAGTGTTCTTAAAGGATTTCAAACTCTCATCAGCCTACCACCAGGTCAGAGCCCTGGCCAACAGAGGGGCGGACATTGCAAACTTTGCTGGCAGTTGCTCCAAATACTTTGTCTCTTATAATAGTCATACAGCCATTCCAGAAGACCATGGTGTATGTAGGAAACAAGGAACACATCCAGATACTTTTAAAGAGATGCATAGCAGAAAAGAGTTTATGCTCTTCACTGCGTTGAGGGAGGAAGGTGTGTGGTGAAGTCCTGTACTTCATTCTGCAAATTACACATGTTCTAAAGGGAGGAGGATAACAGAATAGAATAATAGACTGTGTGTTAGAGAATGTTTTCATTTACAAAACATTTTTAAGATTCAGCCTGTATATGGACTTGGAGCTGGCAGTTGTTTGCATGATGAGAAATAAGCAAATGTTGGTCTTTCATCTGCAGAGACTGATCTAGTCATTGCTTAGATAGGCACAGACGGTAGCGTGGCTTGAGCAGAAGTGTCTTTGCTGTGCCTTTGTTTGCGGTGTAGAGACACGGTGGAAATTTATTCTGACACATTTTGCATCCCCAGTCTGAACGCATTTAAGAGATATTAGAACTGCTCCATGTCGAGCAAGTCGACACATGGCATTAGCAGGTCCTAACAGTTAGGCCATAGATGCTTTGATAATCCTCTGTGATTAAGTGCAACTTGCCAGACAGGACAAACAGGTATAAAGGACTGGGAAAGTTCTTGCACTATCTTGTTGGCATATCCTATGCTGCAGTTGCCTTTCCTGATAAGTAAATAGAGTATGTAGAAAAAAGGCATTATTCAACGTGTATATGTGTAAAACAGCAGTCTATGGCTTTGCCATTATGAGGAGTGGCGCTTTGCATGGGTGAAACCATAGCTTCTTTCAGAATTACAAAATTTTTGGAGCTGGAAGGGACTTCAAGAGATCATATAGACCAACTCTCCTGCAAAAGCAGGACTGCCTAAGTTGCACAGGGCTGTATCCAGGTGGGATTTGAATATCTCCAGAGAAGTAGGCTCCAAAGCCTCTCTGGGCAGCCTGTTCCAGTGCTTTGTGACTTGCACTGTAAAGAAGTTTTTCTTTATTTCTAAATTAAATTCTTTGTGTTCCAGCTTGTGCGCATTGCTCCTTGTCCTGACACTGGGCACAACTGAAAACAGCCTGGCACCATCCTCCTTACAGCCAACTTTCAGGTATTTATAGGTGTGCATGAGGTTTCCTCTCATTCTTCTTTTCTCAAGACTAAACAGTTCCACCTGTCTCAACCTTTTCTCATTAGAGAGGTGCTTCAGCACCCCAGTCATCTTCGTTTGCCCATCTTTGCTGGCCTTCAGTCATGCCCTAATGATTCTGTGATTCTGTGTTTGAAGCAAGAATTCATAAAACTAACCTCCTATACAACATAGAATCATATTCCTTCACAGATCTTCACTTTGAGTACAAGAAACTTCTTGTTTACAGTCACTAAGAAGGGAGCAAGAATGTTTTCCTCAGACATTACTTGTCCCACTTTCCACTCTTGCTTTGTGCTGAACTTGTTTGAATCTTGTCAGGCATCCACTTTGAAATCTTGCTTTCCATGATACTTCTGTCTGTAGAGATCACATGCTGTGGAGGTATGGTCTGCTGTATCTTTCTTCGCTCTAAACTGATTCTGTGTGTATTAGATACTGATTTTAAACAAAATTGGAGAATCCAGATAAATCAACTCTGTCTAGGAAAAGGGTATCCTTTCATTTCCCCCAAGTTATTTTTGTCACCATCCCTTCACCAAGTTGTCCACGTTTCTTTTCATAAAATCATAGAATCATTAGGCATCTGAAGGGACCTCAAAAGATCATCTAGTCCAATCCCCCTGCCACAGCAGGATCACCTACACCAAGTCGCACAGGGACACATCCAGGTGGGTCTTGAACGTCTCCAGAGAAGGAGACTCCACATCCACCCTGGGCACTCTGTTCCAATGCTCTGTTACCCTTGCTAGGAAGAAGTTCCCTCTGATATTTCTATGGAACCTCCTCTGTTCCAGCTTGCACTCATTGCCCCTTGACCTATCATCTTACACTAGATGGCCTTGAGACGAGCCTGGCTCCATCCTCCTGACATCCACCCCTCACATATTTGTAGACATTAATGAGGTCACTCCTCAGCCTCCTCTTCTCCAAGCTAAAGAGACCCAGCTCCCTCAGCCTTTCCTCATAAGGGAGGTATTTATCTTCCTTCATCGTCTTTGTTGCTCTACGCTGGACATCCTCCAGCAGCTCTGTGTCCCGCTTGAACTGAGGGGCCCAGAACTGGACACAATACTCCACATCTGGCCTCACTAGTGTAGAGCAGAAGGGGAGAAAAACCTCTCTCAATCTGGTAACCACTCCCCTTCTGATCCACCCCAGAATGCTGTTGGCCAAAAGAGCACATTGCTGGCTCATAGTCATCCTGCTGTTCACTACGACCCCCATGTTCCTTTCTCCTACATTGCTCTCCAATAGGTCAGCCCCCAACCTATACTGGTACCTGGGGTTGTTCTTGCACAGATGCAAGACTCTACACTTACCCTTGTTGTATCTCACTAAATTTCTCTCTGCCCATCTGTCTAGCCTGTCCAGGTCTTGCGGAATGGCAGCACAATCTGCTGGGGTGTTGGCAGCACCACCCACCTTTGTGTCATTAGCAAACTTGCTGACAGTGCACCCTAATCCCTCATCCAAGTCATTAATGAATAGAATGAAGAGGACTGGTCCCAGTACTCATCCTTGGGGGGACTCCACTAGATACAGGCCTCCAACTAGACTGTCCAATTAACCACCATTCTCTGGCTTCTATCCTGCAGAGAGTTCACAATCCACCTCATTACCCAATCATCCAGTCCACACTGCCTCAGTTTGGCTGTGAGGATGCTATGTGAGGCTGTGTCAAATGCCTTACTGAAGTGAAGATAGACCATATCCACTGCTCTGCCATCATCTGTCCACCCAGTTACACCCTCTTGGTGAAGCCATGCTGCCTGTCCCTAATGACCCTCTTATCCTTGATGTGCCTAGAGACAGCATCCAGGAAAAATTGTTCCATCACCTTTCATGGGATGGAGGGTGATGGTCTGTAGTTGCCTGAGTCCTCCCTCTTACCCTTCCTGATGAATGGAGTGACATTTGCTAACCTCCAGTGCCTAGGCACCTCTCCTGATCCCCATGACTTAGAAAAGATGACGGAGAGTGGCTTAGCAATGACTTTCACAGTCTCCCTTAGCACACGCGGGTGCATCCCGTCAGGGCCCATGGATTTATGTACATCCAGTTTGCTCAACACATCCCTAATCCAGTCCTCATCAACCAAGGCATGCTCCTCTTTTGCCTCGACTTTCTCTGGAGCCTCAGTAGTCTGGGCTTTGATATCAGGACAGCTCCCAGAAGTATAGATGGAGGCAAAGGAGTTTAATGTTTCTTCTTTCTCTGTATCCTCTGTTTTCAGGGCACCCAGCTCATTCCGCAGGGGGCCTATATTGCCTCTAGGTATAGTTTTACCTGCAGTGTATTTGAAGAATCCCCTTCTGTTACTCTTGACCTCTCTTGCAAGGTTTAATTTCAAGGAGGCCTTGGCTTTCCTAGTTGCATCCCTGAATTCTCTCACCAGAGCCTTATAATCACCCCAAGTGGCCACCCCCTCCTTCCATAACCTATAGACTTTCTTCTTCCTCTTCTGTTTGCCCAACAGCTCCCTGCTCAAGCACACAGGTTTTCTGGGTCCCTTGCTCAACTTCTTTCCTGTCGGGATGCATTTGTGCTGTGCTTCTACCAAGTGGTCTTTGCATGTTAACCAGCTCTCTTGGGCTTCTTTACCTGCCAGTACCCTGTCCCTGGGATGTCCGCTAGCAATTGCTTCAAAGAGCCAAAGTTGGCCAGCCTGAAGTCTAGGGTTGTGATTCTGCTAGCTATTCTGTTCATACCTCATGCGACTTTGAACTATACCATCTCATAGTCACTACAACCAAGGCTGCCCTGAACCTTCACTGTTTCAACCGGATCCTCCTTGTTGGTGAGTACAAGATCCAGCAGCGGTCCTGTCCTAGTGGACTCCTCCACCATTTGCATTAGGAAGTTGTCACCAATGCACTGGAGGAACCTTCTAGACTGGGGATGTCTGGCTTAGTAGGTCCTCCAGCAAATATCAGGATAATTAAAAGCCCCCACAAGAACCATGGCCTGTAGCTTGAGGTTGCTGTCAGCTGCCTGTAGAAGATCTCATCATCTTCCTCATTCTCATCTGGTGGCCTGTAATAGACACCCACGATAGTGTCTCCCATGCCAGCCTGCCCCTTGATCTGCACCCACAAACTCTCAACTCTCTCTTCATCCACCCCTGGACAGAACTCAATACATTCCAGTTGGTCTCTCACATGAAGAGCAACTCCACCACCTCACCTTGCTGATGTGTCTCTCCGGAGACATGTCATCCATGACCACATACCATATGCTGGCCTGTCCCTTGATCCACACCCACAAACTCAACTCTCTCTTCATCCGCCCCTGGACAGAACTCAATACATTCCAGTTGGTCTCTCACATGAAGAGCAACTCCACCACCTCACCTTGCTGATGTGTCTCTCCGGAGACATGTCATCCATGACCACATTCCAGTCATGCAAGCTGTCCCACCAGGTCTCTGTAATTTCCACCAGACCATAATCACCTGACTGGACACAGATTTCTAACTTCTCCTGCTTATTCCCCATGCTGTGTGCATTGGTTTACAGGCACTTTAGGGAGAGAGCCCAGTACTCCGATTTCACCCTAGGACAGCAAGAAGCTATTTCGTTTTCATTAAGACCAGAGTTCTGTATCAGGATGTCTTCTCACCAACACTGTAAACCATCAGTTTATATCAATATGACAAGTACTTGTTGGAATGAGTAAGAGAGGAAAACCTCTTTCCAAGAGCTTAGAACAAATTACATAAAATTGCATTTTTGCTAGAGTTTTGTATCCCGTCCTGACAATCACAGTAAGAATTCATAAGAGTTCAGGGACCCTAGGGTAGCGCTGATGCAAATTGCTGTGCTGCTTGCAAACTTCCCACCTCTGATATATTTCTTTGGTTATACTGAAAAATTATAGTCCCCACAGTGCTGGAGATGGTGGGGCTGTCTGCATCACACTGAAATGGTGTGCCCTGGAGAAGGAGAGGGGAGAAATACATGATTTGTGCTTTGGTTATGATATGCTCCAGTGTAGCCTTCAGCTTTTATTTTGCTTTCCAGTAGTTTTCCTCACTTAAGCTTTATTTGCTTAATTTCAGCCTGTATGGTGCTCTGATGCACCAGCAAACTAATTTGCCTACAGCCTAGTAGAAAATCTCATTTTTTGCCTCTATCAGGTCTAATGACTACCAGTGCATTCATCCTTGCACTGGTGGGACAGACAAGTGTTCAGCATTACCCTTGTCAGCCTTCTGCAGTCATTCCCGAGGTCTTTCCTCAGACCAGCTTTGCTTGGCTTGTCCAGCCTATTGAAATAAAAATCCATTTGCTGTGAAGGTTTATGTGATAGATTCTATCACCCATGGTTTTATGGATGCTTTTGTTTATATGAATATTAGATACTTTATGGCAAATGCTTGTCAAAGGCAAAATGCAAAATTTTCTCAACACCCATTAATCTTGAGACTTTTTATTTTATCTTTTCTCTTCTCTTGGTATTTCTTTTCCTTTGTGCAGCTTTACAAATGCAAGAATCAAGAAAATCCCCACATCAACTGCCTTCTTTAGCCTAAACTTTGTGGCCTTTGCTAAAACAAACATTTTCCCATGATTCTTAGAAAGAAGAGTAGATTCCAATTTGCTCCTCTTTAAATATTCACTGTTGTAAAGGTAGGTGACCCATGTAAAGCTTCAGCTTTAATGATGAACTGAGAACATGCCAGAATAACTGACTCCTCAAGGTCCAGATGTCCCTGTGCTCATAAAATTGCTCTGTGTTTCATTTTGGGAAATGTTATCCACCTAAACAGTGGTATCTAGCCTGAGCTAATCATTTAAGGTACCTTTACAGCCTGTGGGCATGTCTCACTGATTGATACATTTCCTTCTGGCATTAAAATCTTCATATTTTTATTTAGAGAGCCTGTTACATACCATAAGATCTTAATATGGTGGTGTGTAGTAAAATGTACAAATCTTTCCCCAACCTTTCATTGCTCACCATTACATCATAAGGTAGGGAACATCCCTTCAGCCATTTTTGGGCCAACTGTCCCATCTATGTCCATCCCCTCTCAACATTTTACCTATTCTCAATTCACTAACTTCTGGGTCAGGGTCAGGGCATCTTTACGAGTGAGGGATAGAATGGGTGCCAGTAAGTTTAAATCATGAAAAATTCTTATGTCTCTAGCATGAAATAATTGTTTCATAGTTAAAACTCAGGTATTTTCTTGGTTTGTGAAAGAAAATTGCTACAGAGTCTAAGTGATACCTGTATAATTCCGTTGTTTCCCGTATAGAACACTAGAAGGTTGGGAAACTTGCAGAAATCATTGTCACTGTCTCAAAGGCTAGCAACACTCATTAAAAATGTGTCTTCTCTCATATTTAACTTCCAGTCAATATATTTCATGTATTTCTGTCTGCTAGATTAAAGAGATTGGAGTTAGAAAATCTCCTTAAGTAGGTAATTTATCATGCACGGACAGTATCGTCATGATTCAGTTCTGTCTTAATCCATCTTAGAGATCATTTAGTCTCTTACTGTATGGTCTATTTCCAAATTGCAATTCAATCTGACGGTTTTCCTCTACATTTTGAGTTTTTTCCTGGCATTGCTTTTAAGGGGAGAAGCTGAGTAGAATTGGATATTGTCACTCTTGCGAGAGGAGTGTATAGTGACTCTAGGTACTTATAGCATATTTTTCTTTCTATAGGCATATGTCTCGAAGTGTGTGTCTTTTTGCAGGTGGGCACAGATTGCCTCCAAGCCATGCTGCAATCTAGATAGATGCTGGCAAATGCTGAACTGTGCCCAGCTAAAGTGAGTAGGTCAAAGAATCCTGTGGAACAGTGGTCTCCAAACAGGTGGTGTGCGCCCCAATGGATGTGCAAGATGATTTCGGGGGGGATGAGAAGGAAGAGTAGAAGCTCCATTTCAATGAAATTAAGCTCCAGTAATTCACTAATATTAATATAGATATTGGCACTGGTATATATAGTCCATCCATATATCAAATGGTGGTTGAAATTTTGTGAAATACCCTGAGGGAAGGGTGGATACTTGACAGAGTGTGGGGGTTGACAGTGACGTCCTCCTTTACTCATTCACTTTCAGCATATTGCGATGTATTGCAGTTAACATGTGCCTGGTGAAGTGCATTTATGGACTGTAGTACCTAGTTTTCAATAAACTATAAAATTGACTTGTAGTTCAATATTCCTGCAAACTGGAGGTTAAGATGATACTCATAATGCCAATATAAGCTACAAGCAAAGAAGATGGCAGAGCTGATGCTTCTACAGCTGTATGAGCTCTTCCTTATGTATAAAACCAATTATAAAGTAACCAGATCTGACAAGAAATCAGGAAGACAAAATGGTAAATTGTCAAGACAATACAAATTGGTAGCTACTTTCACTAATGCTGAATCTTGCCTGGAGTGTGTATGATGTCTTGAAGCCATTACAATTAGAAAGACTTATCTTATGCATCCCGAACATGAAGACCAACCTCTACTGTTTTTTAGTGATGTGTAAAGTCATGTTATACACAGTTCAGTACTTTAGATAGCTAAACATAATGATAAATATTTAAAAGCAAATTGTGAGGTTTCTCACTTAATAGGGAAAAACATAAAGCCACGCTCTATTGGGACACTTGTTCTTCCTGCTTACAGGCAAAATTACTGACATAATAAAGGGAAAACAATCATGTGACAATCTGAAGTCCAGTCCTTCATCAGCAAACACTAGTGGAAGATACACAGAAGAGTTAAAGAGTTGCTGAAAAACTGATGAGGCAGTTCAAATGAACTGTTCTGAACAAGTCACGCAGTGTAGAAGGTTTGATGCAGGTGTGTGAAAGTACAGATATTTCTAATGTGTCTCAGTGTATGGTATCTTCTGGATTCTGCTTCAATAATCAAACAGATACAGAAGTACCTTTTTCTGAGCCATTAAAGGAATGATGTTCTGCAGAAGATGCATTCTCAACAGTAAATGATTTCTTTAATAAGAGTCACATTTTATGGAAAAATTGTAAATATGACCACAAATGGATTTCAAGATGAGATGACAGCACTGCAGCATCACATGTCAAATTCCTTCATAGGCAAGCTCATTCAGCAAAGAATCTACAGCCATTAGTGCATGAAGTGCTGTAGGGTGCTATTAGTTTTTTAAAATAACCTTTTAGTAAAATACAAAAGAGCAGAACACTCTGTAATGAGATGCAGAGCAACAACAGAAGGTTTTTTCCCTAACAGAGGTTCACTGTTTTTCTTATGGTGAAATGCTTAAAAAGATTCTCAAACTTGAAGATGTTGTGAGTTTTTCTTTCTGTAAAAGACACGTTCCAAACTTACTGATCTTTTCAGTAATGACAAGAATTTGTCCACAGAATATATTTTAAAAACCACAAAACCAACGCTCAGTATGCCCTTTCACCTTGAAGGTGACTCTTGAAAAATCAGTAAGAAAGTCTTTGCTTTTCAGAGGAAACTTTTGGAAATAGATGTTTGGAAATGTTTTGATCATCATGTGATTTTGTTAGAAAACAATTTTGCAAGCCAGTCAATTAATAAAAACCTCATATCTGTACAGTTAAAAATTATAGAAATTAGATTTTCCAACCTGTTTAAAAATCTTCCAAATAAGTGTTTCTTTGGACCCTGTACATAAAATGAACTACCTGATCAGTTTGAAAGAACAACTTTGCCATCAGGGAAGATGGGAACTTACTAGCCAAAATTCAACAAAAAACTTTGCATAATTGGTGGATAGGGCTTAAAAAGTATTGCAAAAGTTTAGTAAGTGTAGTCAGGGTATATGTCCACCATGTGGATCTACATGTCTTTGTGAAGTACCATTTTCAACTATCAGCCATTCAAATCAAGTATTGAAATAAACTGGACTTAGAACCAGACCTTTGCATTGCTGTATCACTAAGTATGAGACCAAGAGTTTAGAAAATACTTGAGGATAGTCAATAGTATTGCTTAAGCAAGAGCTAGAAGAGGGTATTTTATACCTCTAATAAAGAAAATAATTTAAAATATTATTTAATCTTTACATAACTGTATTGTTGTTTATACTTTATAGTAAGCATAATATTTAGTGCAGTATCAAAAACATTGTGTAATTTAAAAGTAAGTAAATATAAATTCATGGAGGTTTGTGCTCAGCAATTCTTTATTGATAGGAGTACATGATGAAAAATGTTTGAAGACCACTGCCATAGAGCTATAGTGTGTTAGCTTAGTTCCCTGCTGTATCCCATTGTAGTTAACATAGGTGGAAACTTCTGCTGGTTGCATAAAAGAATGGGCAGAGTAGAATCTGAAAAACACTTTGAAAATGCCCGTAGTAGACCATAAACTCCAGCACAATACTTTCTTCTGATTTATTTAATGAGGCTATTGTTGTCTCTTTAACACTAGTCATATATCCAAGTCCTAATGTGAGAAACTAGGTTTATGCATCATGAATTTCACAGAGTGGGCTCCAGCATTTACGTGATCCAGCATAGCTATAGTTTTGGGGGAAGCTGCTTTGCTTCTGGGTATGATTGTTTCCATTAGGATAAACAGCCTTAGTTAAAAACCCCATTCATTTCCTCCTGGTTCTTTTCACGTCGTGAAACTGTATGAAGATGCTTGCGTGTCATTTCCCCTTGAAAAGCTGAACACTAGTCTATTAAACTCTATTATATAACAGTTTGGAGAAATAATTTGCAAGTTAGACATGCACTGTATTATAAGATATTCTCAGTCTCCTAATTTTTTTTCTCCTTTGGAGAGGAAGTCTTTCTTTCTTTGTTAAACCATTTCAGACTCAAATGTCAGTAGTAACTTTTGTGTTCCACTCAATTGATGTGCTCATATACTGTGGAGGAGAATGTGATTCCATGTCCAATAGATTGTTATTTTAAAAATACGTTAGTGATGGATGGTTGGTACATGTTATGTAGAGATATCATGGTAGTTTCTTAAAAGCTCTCATACCACCTAGCAATGTTTCTGGCATATTGGAGTGCTAGTCAGAAGTACCTCCTGACTTGTAGTCCAGTACAGCTGCATCTGGTCAAAAGAGAGTTTGCTTGCATCAACCACAGGGATTATCCCCTGTGCTTCTGGGTTTCGCCTATTTAAAGGAGAAAGACTGATGACATTAATGTTACAATTTTTTAAAGAAAATGATAGATGAGTATTATTCTTCAGGCCAATTTAAAGGATGTAACAAATGGCATGGAATTTATTTAGAACTCAGAAGATCAATGTTTCTAAGAAGAACGTTCAATTCAGTCAGATGTGTAACCCTCAATTACACTGTGTATTCTTTCCTCCCTAGGAGAGCTAAAATGAAGCATTATTTATGCTTATGAAAGTACAAAACATTTTTTTGTGCCAGATTGTTGTTAGTTCTTGTGGGGACACAGATTGCTAAGGTCTGATTCCAGGTGTTCTGTTAATTCAAGGCATAATCTGTAATGTTAGAAGAGAAAAGGTAATGACAGTAAAATGTATGAGCATACATGGTCAAGGAAATGATCAACAGTCCATAACAGGATGCATAATTTTCACCACATGAAATTGCCAATTAGATGTTCAAAGACAAATAATGAAATCGCTCCCTTAATCTGTAGTGTAAAACGCTTCAAGTAATTCTCAGTAACCTAGCTTTTGTCTTGTAGTTTCTATAACCGAATTCTTACATTTTTATATGACTTTCCTGTTATGGATAAAATTTGCTTTGCTTAAACCAAATAGCTTTTATTAGTATCACAGTAATGATGAGGCTGGAAAAGACCAGTCCCACCTAAATCCAACTAAACCAAGTAAACCTAACATCTAACATCTGGTGTGACCCTGGAGGATTCTTCATCAGGAAAAGAGAATGTGAAGCCAATTAAATTAAGAGATGCCACCATGCTATTTTTAACTATGTTATTGCAAGAATGAGTGTTGCCACAGTAAGACCATTTGGCAAGATGCAAAATAATGCTTCCCAGAATCTCAGTCAGAATAACATAAAAGTATTGTGCAGAAGTCATTTAGAAAAGGTTCAATAAAACATATACTAAGAGTGACTGTGATTTAAGAAGCTTCAGGAAAATATGTTAGAAAGATGAAATTTTGGAACATAAAAGTCTGCCAAGAGAGAGAGTAAGAGCAATTAATGAAGGTATTAAAGGGTTTGCAGAGGTACAAAAGCCAGGGTAAAAATTCTTTCCTGCTAGGACTTTTCACAGGTAACTGGAATAGAACTTCAGCTGACAATTGAAATCTCAGCAGAGGAAGTATGTGAATTGAACTGAGGCTCACAAGTACAGTAAATTATCACCACCATATGGCATCCTTCTGAGGATTCTGAAGTAAATAAAGTGTGAAATAACAGCTATACACCATTAAGGGAAATGTTGCTGTAAGATTGTCTTCAATATTCATTAAAATGTTAATGTAGCTTCTGTATTTTCTTTAAACTTGGAGGACTGAGGGATAATCCCCAAGCAACAAAATGTTTAATTGTATAGAAGTTCTCAAATATAGGATGGAAATGCTCCAATAGTTCTACTACTTTATCATGGTTTACCTTACTTAAATTAAAAAGTGAACTTGTAATTCTGTAATTAACTGGGTTAATTTAACTAGCATGGGTTAACTGAGCTTTTAACTAGCATTCTTATCTCAATTCCTGCTTTCCTAAAAGAATGTGATTCTGGCTTCTACACATTTTTAAGTTTCTTGTTTGTTGGGTTTTTTTTTAACAGAAGTGTCTCCTCTCCAGAGCCTTCAGCAGAGAACAGTCAGGTCTGTCCTGAAGAATTTGGGAAAATCCACAATATGTAGATTATAATGTCGTTACCACTTTCTAAAGAGGAGGAGAGAGAAAGGGAGACGAGAAGCAAAAATAATAGTTTCACATGTAACTTGCTTTTCCCCCGGAGGCAGCAACCACTGTAGCTCACCTTATGCCAGAGAATGCCATTGAAACACCAACTGTTTTTCCTAATCCAGATTTTTAGCAACTTTTCCCACTTCTTTAAACATCCTGAAACTTCAGCTTGCCCCTACATATGAGGGACAGGCGTACAACATCATGAACTTCCCAGGAAAGCACAACTGGACTTTGTACCTTTTCAATAACATACATTTAAGGAGTTGGAATTGAGTGCCTGGGCATGTTTTATTAGTCTTGAGTTTGCCAGTTTTATTTTTCACTTTATCCTTTTTCCTGAGGCAATGGATGGCATTATTGTGCTAACTGGATGTTAGATAGTATTAATTTTGCTTGCGATCTGCTTCCACTTCATGTGCCTTTCTGACATTTTCTAGGATCACATGTCCTCTCCTCTTTTTGATTAGGAAGCTGAGCAGTAATCCAAAATTTTTTTTAAGAAGTATTTACTGATAAGTAAACTCAAGTGAGGTTTCCTGCAACGACTAGTAGATGGTAGGGCAGAAGCTGGCCACAAGTACCTTATCTGGTAACAGCAGTAGTGAAAAAGTGGGCACTTTTCACTGCTTTCACCACTTTCACCACTGAAAAAGTGTGGGGGGGAGAGTTTCCACATAAATCTGTGCTTCTTAAGGTTAATGTGTCTGCTTCAAAGGGGTGACTAACCACTCTTTACTGAACAAGCCAACAGACTCTTGATTTTAATTTGCAAGTGAGATGGAGGAAAAATTTTGTTGAAAGTACAGTCCTAATTTACTTCAAACCATAATTGGTATTTGGATGCACCAGTAGTCCAAAAAAGAAAAATGAAGGATGTGAATTATACTGGTTAATTTTAGTTTAGTGGGATCATAGTGGTATTTGGATGTTCAGCTCTTGCTTAGGGCAAATATATTGCAGTGTGCTTTAAACTTAATGACTGGACTTTTTTTCCCCCGGCTTGCTTACTCTGGTGTAGAAAATCTTATATATGAATATACAGCTAAAAGAGACAAAAGAGTTTGGATCTGTTGACAGTAATGGAACATCTGTTGTCCTATACAGTTTCTTTATTAAAAGTAATTGTCTGTTAGTTTCCTGTGTATTCTTATGCTGTCCTGAACAGAAGCTTCAACTTTAGCCAGTCAAATCTACATGGTAACTACTACAGTATTAAGGATCAGTAGCTCCAAATTTTTTTTAACGTCCACGTTTTTATCAAAGACCCCTCTTCAAAGAAGTTTCAAGTAGGACAGCATACTGTATCATGTGCATGTGTGCTTGTTTGGTAGAGCAGTGTTATACCTCAAATTGTCTCTTCCACAACTGATGAAAATAGTTTTTTGGGGATTTATTTTTAATAAAGTTAAAGGCTGGGCCAGCTGCATGTATCATCATTGTATATATATGTATATGTATATATGTATGTATATGTGTATGTATATATGCATTGTATCATCAAGTTATCACTACAGGATATCTTCAAGAACAGGAAGGAACAATTTTATTTGAATGGATAATGTAGGGGACTCTTTGAACTTTACCGACACTATACACTGAAGTGACAGCTCATGAGAGGTTTCTATACTGAATAAACAGTTAATAAAGTTAATTACTTTGATGTTGCTAGCCTATTTGCATTTAGGAAGCTGAGGAATGTGGATTGTTTTTTTTGTTTAGGATTGTTAAAATAGTAATAATTTCATATAATCTGCATTTTCACAGGTATGGTTTCTATAATCTGCCCTTCATCAAAATGTCATCCCATTTTTATATTAGGTAAACATTTATTTCTTTTTAGTTTCCCACTGTATTCATGGTTTTCAGTTGGTAGCAAGACTTACTCCTGGATACAGACGTTTGCATAATTGTTGACATAATCCCCTGAGTTTGATAAAATTAAAACATCAGCAACTGAGTGAGTGGTGAAATTTCAACCTTGGTCCTGCTTTTCTGAAGGAAAAAATCCTGGACAGATAAAACTTCCAAGCTTTTCACAAAATTCAGTTTGTGCAAATCTTTCCTGCCAGCCAAGAGGTGGAGGAAGAATCTCTGTTTTCCTCTGCTAGTTGTGTGGTCAGACTGAGCAAGGATGCAGGGAACTAGCCTAGTTCTCTGACCTTGCCCTGAAAATATTTGATGAAGGCAAGAAATCTTTGTATTTTTGAAGTTTCAGTAGTTGTTACTGGTCCTGGAGCACCACTTTGAGACAGGTTCAGATTTTGAGACCTGGGATTTATCTACAATTCAGCTGTCTGTAACTATCTGTGTCAGAGAGTCATCTGAGCTTCATTTATAGTTAATGGAGAAAAGAGAGAGGCAGTTTCAGAGTACAATTCATCTCATGTGTTTCAGACGTCTATTTATGGATGAAATGACTCATTCCTTAGAAGTGCCCATTTATCATAACTTTGGCAGTATCCACATAACACCTTTCCTAGTTAGTGTTGGAATGAAAAATATTTCATCCATCACGGATGGGGAGAGTCTGAAGATGTAAATGTTACTTTCATTCTGCTTAATCAAGGAGGATTTTATATGAAGATACGGCCCTATGTAATTATAAACCATAGCTCTTTTGGCACTGATAACATTTTCTTAATCAATATTTACTTATAATTCATGTTGCTATGTTTGAATTACCCTTCTCAATGAATTCTCCTCAGAATTGTTTTAGTAATTGGGCTTTTTGTTATTAATAAATGTGTTTGTTGTTTGTACCTAAGTAAGAATTGCTAAAAAGGACTACACCTTGTCTACCTGCAACAATGTCCTCAGGTGCTGAGTCTCCATTTTATGGTTTAGTCATCAAACAGTACTTGTTACATGTGAACTACTACAGAAGTGTTTTGAGGGTGGTATAATAGTATGTGTTTAAAAATAAATCTTTAATAGTTTTCTACGTTGTGATTTGTTTTTTCTGTGATAGCATGAAGCTTTCTGTATTGTTCTGTTGTTATTTCCTAATCTAGGCCAAATTCAACAATGTAAAACAGTGAAATGAAAAGGTTTCCTCTGTATTTAAGGGCAGTGACAAGTATTTAGTATGACACAAATTCTGTTCTTCTGATCCAGTATTTCTTGAGAATAAGCTTTCCTCATTGCTTCTGAGCTCCTAAATGTGAGTGTTTCATTGGAATGAAAATAGGGATAATTATGTTTACTTGTGATGCATTGTGTATGGTGAGATCTCTCTGTCTTGACCAGTCCTGAAAATTTAAATGTGTCCTTTGTAATTACTCGAAGTTTACTTTTCATCCATTTAATGAGGAAATATTTTTCTTACCATTTGTGCATTTCTTTTGTACATAGGTATTTACATCTCTGCACTGAAAGTCATAAAGTACAGCATTTGTAATCCCAGTAGCAGGAAGTCTTAGTAAAATTTCTGACTGTAAAATTCATCTAGTCCGACCAGTTCTTATTCATTAGAAGTCTCTTATGACCAACATGTGGTGGGATTAGGCTGCCCAGAACAACAAGGATTTAGCATGCAGTACTTACATGCAGCTTTAGTAAATCAAAAGGTCATCGGAAATATCTGTTAGAAGCAAACTAATATGATGAATCTAAAAATTCTTACACTTATTTTGTAGCTGTCAGAGTTAAGAGTAAATGAATCAACTGTCACTTTAAATGTATCATCAGAAACCTGACCGGAACCATCACAGACACCCCTGAATCCAAACTGTCATCCTCAACAGTTATCTGGAATAGCTGTTTTCTTTAGTATTTTCTTGAGAAGTGATCAATAGTAAAAATTAATGGAGGTTTTTAAAAGACATTATAGCTATCCACCTAAACCAACTTCAGTATGCATTCAAATTTTGTACACTTGTGAGGCAGGGACTCACTTGTAAATTCTATGCAGAGGATCATCTTATAGACATTGTATAGGAAGTAAAAAATATGCTAACAACCAAAACTCAGTGTCAGGGCTCTGAGAGCACTCTGAATGGACCAGACCCCCAAGGCTACCTGCCACCCACAATCCAGAACTCAGTTTCAGCTCAGCCTGGTGCCATTAATCCCTGCCTCAGCCACACAGTGGGAGTGCTGGTCTCTGTCAGTCTCTCTCCATCATGGCCATGCCTGGCATGGACCCTGGTTTTTTTAACCAATTTCCTGACGCATCTTCAGATGTTTCTCATCAGTGTAGACCTGCTCAGCAATCACAGGACTCTGCATGACCTTGGGTGTTCTCACCAGATTCACCCCTTTCCCAAACTGGATTGGATTGATGAATTTCCCAGCCTTAACGTGAAGCTGCCTATTGCTGTGTTCTTGTCTGGAAGTGTAGTCTTGTGGCTGAAACTGGCTACTTTCTCCAAGCCTGTCCTGCTCCCCTTGCTGGGGTGCTGGCTGGGAGAGGCAGTGTTAAGGCACTCTTTCTTAGAGAGCATCCAGTCCACACCACTGCCCAACATTTACTTCCTTTCCTTAAACCTCTGCCCATCCTTCTTCATAAAGACCACAAGAGTTTTGCAATTTGGTCTTGCCTAGACTATTTATGCTTTTTACGGTCCATGTAGTTATTCTGTCTATTCTCTTAGTTTGCTAGAGAGTAAAGAAATAAATTTCTTCTTTGGCAGTGCAAGTTCTTGACATCTCAAAACCCCTGTATTTTTTCCTTCACAGGTGCAGGTCAGGGATTTTGTTGTTTGCCTCTCAAACATCTCTGAATTTGGTACAACAGCTATGAGGTAGGCAAGTGTTGCTGCCTTCCACTTCACAGCAAGAAAGATACAGCCTGATTTAGTAGCAAAATTTAAAATCCCATTTCAGTCAGTATTTGCTGTATCACAGTTCTCTTATATCCCATCTTTTGTGCCTCAAGCACAAGGCCCATTCTTTTCTTTCTGTAGCCATGTCCTTTATATGTGATACAAGCACTTATTTTTTGGAGTTTGCTCCTGGGTAAGCATATGTGTACCCCAGTAGTTTTTGAGGCTGTCCACACGTAGATCTACAAACAATGTACTATGGTGAAATACTGATTCCATCTATCTTTGTATGCAGAGCAATGTAAAGGTGCCATAAGTGAAGGACTAGATTCTCCAAGTAGTGGTTTGTGAAAACTTAAAGGTTTGTTGCTGAAAGTCCATAAAATTTATACAAACTGTCATGGAGCTATAATCTTCATGAAATTCTTAACAAGGCACTAGAGCCACACAGAATTATACTATTTTGCTATTCTAAGTCAGTGCAAGATTAACTAGAAATGGCAGTTCCCCAGCAGAGCTTAACACAGTTTTGTAATAACTTTCTACAGCTGTTTCCTCCACCTGAAAAACTCTTCTACTCAGTAAGGAAGCAGAAGCATAGCAGTGTACAATTTTCACTTGCTCAGAATTGGTGGAACAAAACAATTGCTGTTGAGATCTAAAACTGCTTATGCTGCTGGAGTTAGGCTTTCTGGGATGGCAAGCATCTGCTAAAACAAAACATGCAGCAATTTGTATTTGGAGTTTCACAAATGGGATCCAAAATTGCAACATTTTCTACAGGAATTAACAGCTCTAGAACTGGAGATGAGATTCTGCTGCTGGACCCCAAGCCAAATCAGTTGATTCTGTTAAATTCATTTGAAAGAAGAGAAGAACTTCTTTCTTGTAGTAAGAAAACAACAAGTTTTGCTCTGTAAAATACTCATTATTATGAAGGGAAGAAAAGAACCTGAGGATGGTGAATTTAAGTATGGCAATAGGAAAGAAAGACTGGAAAAATGTAGTGAAAATACCTCCAGACAAGGCACAAGCTGAAATCTGTCAGACTAGTGAGGGGTAAACCCCACTGTGTTCTTGAAAAACAATGTAAGCCTTGTAAATTCTTACAAATCTCCTCATATTTTGTGATAATGGGAAAGGAGAACCTTTTTTTTTGGCAAAACCATTGCAATAGATGCATCTGAGAGGCATCCAATATCTGTGTGGCAGGGAAGGAAAAGATTTTTCAGCCTCTCTGACACCACACCTAATAAGATGTTTCTTCCAAAAGGTGACACACTGTAGTTCAACAAAAAGTCTAAGAGGTCTGAAAGTATTTGGATTCTAGAATATGGGATGGGGGCTAGTGGTCTCAACTTTCTCAGTGGCTGAATTTAAGTAAGTGTTGCTCAGGAAAAAACCTGTACTAAGAAAAAATATCCTATGCAATTGAGTATCTCAGGTACAGGGTTCATAAACAAGTTCTGAAGGTGGGGAAACACAGCAAGCCAATAGTCAGTATAATGTGTAATTTTTATAGTCAAGCGTCCGGCTTGTGTCCTCCACTAAAGCCTCTGTGTTAGTCTATTTTAGTAATTTTAATGTGAGGATTTTTATCTTTTTTCTCATGTTAATAATGATCTAATTAGACTACACAGTATTTGGTAAATCAACTGTTTTCTGCCCAGATCAGCTGAATAATGTTTATCTGGTCTCTTTGACAATGAAAGACTGGCTAGAAATGTATCTGGGACAAGAAAATATCAGTAAGTATCAGAAAAGGAAACAGTCAACTAACAAAATTCTTTTACAAAAAGATAGAATATGATATGACAAGTTGAATGCTGTTGGAAAGTACAGTTCTGTTAGCCAACAAAAATATTACTTTTTCCGGGTAATAGATCATATGCTTAGGGAACCTTTTATACTAGGCAGAAGGATTTTGGACATTTGCTAAACTATGATCAAGAGAGGTCTGTTTTCTCTTGTTATTCCTGATGATTTGTTTCAGAAAAGCAATTTTCCTTTGTATGAAAAAGATGTGTACCACAAGGAGCAGGTAGCGGCGTTGCTGGAGCTAAACTATCAATCATTCACTCTAGTAGTAGGTTGGCAGAAAAAGGAGTCACTACATTTTTTTCCAGTGAATGCATTTTCAGGGAATGTTATTAAACATTGATTGTAAAACATCATACGAGGATGAAGGATATAACTCAGTCTTGGTGGTCTGACCATACTGGTTGTTGCTTCTGAAAGGTAAAAAAAAAAATTAAAGACAAAATTAGCTATATATCCACTTGTTCTAATCATTGTAAACGTTAGAACGTAAAAAATTTGTCAGTAATGTTAAAGTGTGGGTGCAAGAGCTAAAGATGAGGCAGAGGCCATGAAAGAAATAATCAAGATAGCCAGCGTAGTAGTGATCTTCAGAAAATATTTCATTGATCAACCAAGAAACTTGGCAAACTGGCTTAAAGGGAACTGTGAAAAGGTGGAGTGCCTTTCAAGGATCCGTTAGGGCAATTAGCACATTGCAGAAGCCTGATTATAGTTTTTTTGTTTAAAACAAATTTGCAGAAGTGCAAAGATAATTTTAACATTTCTCTTTGTCATCAAAAGTTATGTCAATATCTAAAACAATTAAGCAACATACCAAAAAATGTCTTAGTTGCATGGTAATCTTAAAAGCATGAAATATGCCCAACAGAACCAATAACATGCACAGACTGGGAGAATTTTTGGGAACATATGCTATAGAAACACTGAATTGGTAATGAAGATGAGAGTCTGCCTTGAAAGTAAAGCTGCCAGCACAACGCAGCACTCTTATTTGTGTCCTTCCATATCTCATTGCATCCACTTGTTTGTACTCTGTACTCAGGTATGAAGAAATTCAGCAGAGGAAATTAGCAATAGGCGGGTCTTAATTTTTCATGGTAAAATGTCTTCTCGTTATATGAACTTCACAGTTATTTCAATTCAAATGAAGTAGTTTCTAGTCCTTACTTGACCATATCACTGCATATCAAATATTTTCAGATTGTTTAGAATGAACTGTGCTTGTGTCTCAAAGGAAGTCAAGGAAAAGGAAAGTTAGAAGGGAAGTTTAAAATATGTAATTCCAGTAACCCTTACAGAGGGTGTCTCGGTTTGGGAAGACAGGTATCGGTTAGGGAAAGCTGCAGTCTCCCTCAGAATGGAGACTGTTAACCCCCTCCCTCCAAAATACCAGATTCTTTCAATTTAAAGGCCTTCAGGCAAAAGATTTGGGAAAAGGAACAACAATTCTTCACTAAGAATATTTAAAATACCAATAGTATACACAACAAACAAACAAAGAAGGTTCTAGGGACCCTGACTGTTAGTCGGGGGGGG
>VZRI01005000.1:12098-29339 GCA_013397515.1 Upupa epops | reverse complement strand
CGGTGGAGAGAAAAGCGGCACCGAAAGCACGCGAAGTGGCTTCAGCTGGGCACCGCGGGGTCCGGGGACAGGAAACTCCTGTAGAGAGCGAGCCCCCTCGTTTTCCTGAGTCCCAGTTTATGCAGGTGGGGATGGTCAGCTCCCCCCACTGAGTGGAGCGTCTCACAATGGGATGATAGGAGTCTTAATGGCCCACCAGCAGAAGATAGTTAAGGAACATTACTGACCCAATTGTTAAAACCAGGTGGGGCAAAGGGCATTCACTCCCCCACCCCAAGAAACATTGCCCTACCTGGTTTTAACAATTGGGCAAGGCATTCACTCCCCCATCCCCCTGGAGTTACAAGAGACAAAACTACATAGCTTCTCAACTGTTTTCAACAGATGAAAATAGACTACAATCTTTTTGATTCCATAACACAAGACAGAGGGTCATTGGAGAGTGTCTGCATGTAATATACAGATTTCTAGATTTTCCTATTTAATACCACATGTATTTCTCTTCCATGTATTGTATTTTGTGAGTTTCCTTTACACTATGCTTTGTTCTAACAAACAAATGGACCATCAGTGCAACAAATACGATTATTATTTTATTAAATTAAAATCAGAGTGCTGCTCTCTTTGTTTCTCTCTGTAACCGTGTTATACCCAACTAAAATTATTTCTCATCTGTTAGGAACAGGAATGTGCAACCCTGGTTTTACATTCATGTAGCTTGAAGAAAAACAACAGTGATTAAGGCAGGGAAAAAAGCCCTAAATCTGTTCACGAGATTGCTTTGTATGTTAATTTTATTTTATCTTGCTTCTGTATGTTATTAGGCAGTTCAAAATGAACAGTCCTGCCACTATTAAAAGAATCTGTTGGTATGTGATTGTGTGTCACCTTTAAGCAAGCCATGCCACTCACTGCCCCAAGACACTGCTCTAAGACAGTGGCAGTGCACAGTGGAGTTCATTAATCTTTACCAGTCTGTCACCGATGTAAGCTAATCTCTGCTGATTCATGCTGACAGTGGTTTTAAGTCAGCACTGAGAATACATAAGAGTTTTCTTGATGAGTCTTTTTGCTTTCTACAGTCTTGGATGACACTTTGCAATAAAGGTTTTGGTCTTAACAGCATTGGAAATGCGCAAAAATTGTCAGTCTCCAAGATTCAAAGTGGGAGCTTACTGTGAACGTTTTTTCACACATAGTAAAGCTTTTTACTTAGTACCTCTTGATAGTAGGTTGTGGTCGTAAAAAATTAATTCCTTCATCAGATTTTAGGTGTAATGGAAAAACAATATGTGGGTGGCATACATTGTAAAGATCATTGCTGGTCATTGCAGTGATGAATATAGTCCATCTGCTTCCTCCTCTCTGGATGTCGGTTCACTAGTTTGCCTTTTTCTCAACTTCTGACAGGTGAGGAATGATCTGACTGGCGTTCTGTATGGTGAAGACATCGAGATTTCAGATACTGAGAGTTTCTCCAATGATCCTTGCACAAGTGTAAAGAAACTTAAGGTATGTGCTGCTATTTGAATAATAAAGAGCAATGTGATCACAGAACATGACCACAAAATTATTGAGGCTGGAAAAGACCTCTGAGATCACCACATCAGTTGGACTGTGGCACTAAGTGCCACATAAAGTCTTATATTGAACACCTCTAGGGATGGTAGGCTTCCCTGGGCAGTCCATTCCAGTGTCTAACCTCCCTTTCCGTGAGGAAGTGCTTCCTAACATCCAGCCCCTAACCTCCCCTGTCACAGCTTCAGGCCCTGCCTTCTTGTCCTAGTTAGTAGTGATTATGTCATGGTTTTGGTTAATGTTTTTTCCTATTGTAGTAAATATTTTTGTAGTTCTTGATGCCAGTTGCATTAAGCAGGTTGTTTCTAGCTTTATATTTGCACCTAGAGCACCAGTCTTAGAGATATACATGTGAAAGCTTTTGGGGCTTGGACCAGAACCCTTTTAAGGTAAATTATCATATATTAAAAGCATTGAGCATTTTTGCATTAGCCTCATTACATATTTTAGATTTAATTATTTGTTAATATCATCTGCATTATTTCATGTGAACCACAGTAAAAATACAAGGGAAAGTAAATTTGATAGCAGAATAATTTACCATCCTTCTCTTACGATGTTCATGGCTTCTCATAAAATTAAAACTATATTTTAACATTACCATGCAGTCCAAACATCAGTAAAATACACAGAGGCTGCATATGAACATGAGAAAATAATGAAGAACAAGAGAAAGCACTTTTAAATGCTGAAGATCGAATTGTGGCTGGCATGAAATACATGTGACAGACAATCAAAGCCACAATCCTGCAAACACCTAGATTTGTGTAAAATAGATTAAAAAATAATCCTAATAAATTGAATGTTATCAAAATCTAACATTAAAGCAAGGAGGCTGTTCTGTGTAACACTAGACCACTACTGAAGCTAACTGGGAAAAGTCTAAAGAATGGTAAATTTTGTGCTTTAGTATTCTTACAGGTGCGAGTCTGAGTGTTAACGTGTAAATAGTCAAAGGTTGTGTTTATAGGAAGCTACTTGTGTCTTTCTAGTCTAAGCCAGTTTGCATTTCCTGTCTGGAGCTGAAAATGCTTGAGTGTGTGCTATCACTGAAGTCCACTTTCTGGATTTTTAACTCTTGGCCTCAGAAAACTAGCAATTCTGAAAGCAGAGTTATTTAAACCAATGAATGACATGAAAGCAAAAGAAAATTATATAAACATGTTTATTAAGATTGAAGGTTAGAAGACACAATAATATTGTAGCCTTTGTGTACATCAGAGCAATGCTCTGTTTCATAGGGAAGAAGTCTCTAATGAACTATGTATGTTTATGTATATACAAACTATCCCCCAATGTCTTTGTAACTGCAGTGAGATTGTGCCCCTGCAACTGTACACACATCTCTAATTGCTCCTTTATTAACAGTGTTGTATCTACAGGCATTTCAACATGGTTGGAAAGTAAATTTAGGCTTAAAGATGTCTTTACAATACATTTTTGTCTTTGGAGGAAGGGATGGAGGAGGATATTAATTTTTATCTAAAAATTTTAAAAATTCTAAGCATGCACAGGGAAATCGGAAGAGCAATAAAACTTCTACTTCCAACTTTCTTATGTCTTGTACCTAGGACAACAAAAATTCCAATATATGTACTCCAGTTCAATGGAACAGTTTCAGTCTGATTTCCCAGATAAAATAGTTGTTTCAGTTATTGATCAAACATGATTGCTCATTCTAACAGTCGAGTTAATGAAATTTAAAAAATTTTGGGCCATGAACAGGTTTGGATGAGGCCTCGATTTGAGTGAGTGACATGCACAAACATCAGCAAGTTCAGTGATTCCATAGCTGAAGCAGGAGGCTCATGTATAATTCTTCCTGGGGACATCCAGTCATTTAGAAGGGAGAACATACGAATACTTCTATTGACAAAGTTACCCAGGTTTGAGTAGATTTATTGATGACATCTTGACTGTCGGATACATGGTAGGGAATAATACAGAGTATGTGAGCTGTTCAGATTGGATATTTCATAAAGAGTTTGCCAAGACATTGACTTTTCCTGGCAGATGAGATATTGTGGCAATCCTTCTCTGGAAAGTTGTGTAATACAACATTGTGGTGTTACTCATTAGAAATAAGACAGATTAAAATCTGATCACAGAAGGGAAGCTTGACAGGCTGAAAAAAACATAGCTCCCTATTCTAGCATAATAGGCAAAAACTCTTAAAAGGCAAAGAGTGCCTCATAATCTAAGGCTGTTAGATATGACAGCAGAGGAAACACGTTGTTCTTCATCCTGTGGTGGAGAATCTTAGATGTCTTGATCCTCAATGTCTTCAGGGTTTAGACTACTCAGCTGCCAGTAGTACCAAAGACACTTTATATTTAATGTATTAATAACATTATCACCTGTATGAAAGAAAGAAAGGGAAAAAGAGAGTCATTAATTTTTGAGGCTGTGCTATACCCTTCATTTTATAAAACATGTTTTTGTGGAGAGCTTGCCACAACTGTGGGTAAATGAAATCAAACTGTTCTTCATTTTCATGTTTGAACATTAGTTCATATGGGAACATATGTATTGCTTACTAAGGGGCAAAGCTTAAATGCTGATATTGCTACTCTAATCTCTGAGAAGAGTAAATATGACAGCTCACCATCTGGTAAATGGTCTAAACACTGGTCTTTTTATATAAGTGCAGCTTGGGGAGTTGCCTTCCCCCTGGGATGTTTTTAATCATCTCATAGATCACCTGCCTAGTTCCATGAATTAAAGACTCTTCTGTCAAATACACTTTTGCTCTGCGCAAACAATCTCTGAGAGTACTTGATGCTTGCTGGGATCTAGTGGGTAACTTCTTTGATCTCTACAAGAGAGTTATACTGTGTTAGCTTGCACCAGTCCCATTAGGGTTGATCTAAAGGAATAGTACAGCCTTACCAGGAAACCACACAAGTTGATAGGTATTAATGTGATGGATGGGAGAAAAAAAATCATGTCTGATGCATCTCATTGCATGAGATATTTAGATGGGCAGATATTCAGAACAGAGAACTGCTGGCAGCGAGACATATCAGCAAATACACCCATTTGCTTGGGTGCCTGAATAAGAGCAGAGCATGCTTGAAACTGGAATTGACTGCCAGTATTAGAATGGATGCTCTGCTGTACCTTGTGTAAAAAGTATTTTCAAGCGAGGTTCTTTGTGTGCCTGATGGCTTGCATCTCTAGACTAAAGGATCAGTAGAGACACCTGTGCTGAATATGAAAGATTTAGGTCTGAGTGCTACTGCTGAACTACATGCACAGTGATATTAAGACAATCTTTGCAGACCATAAAATTATTGGAGTCAGATAGGATGGTTCTCGTGGTGCTTCCCAGTAGAAAATTAGCCACAGTGGGAAATATACTCTGGTTTATGTCCTCATTAGACAGAAGTAATGTCTTAAGGCAACCAAGCAATGTAGATACAACAGCTTTAGTCCAAAGGTTGTACATCATTGAGCAGCATTGCTGCATGTGTGCCACAGGATGATTGTTCACACTCTGCCAGAGCCTTTGGTGCTTAAAAAGTAAAACCTAACATCATCCACTGTTTAATGTTGGTTCTCATCATATTACAAAAATGAAAGGGAATTCATTCCATTTTAAGATTAATAATTAGGTGCTGTGTCATTTATTTTTTAACCAAAATTTATTAATCATTTTTCTAGTATTAAAACTACACTTTTATGTTCATAGAGGTAAAATAATTGTAAATTGGAGTTCAGGAGTGACCCATATTATTTTTTTATGTGAAAAATAGGAGTAATGAATGAAAGAAGGTTTTTTGCTGCATGATTCCTGAATATATTTCTTGTCCTTTTAAAAACTGTGACACTCTTGCTGTAACTTGTGTAATTTGTTTGTTTCATTTCATGTAACCTTGTTAGATTTGTTTAAACATAATATAGTCTGCTTCAGTAAGGTTTACATCACTTTATCAACCTGTGACCAAATATAAAAATAAAAGAGAAGCAAGCTTATTGAAAATGCACAGGTTCAGAATAACAAAGCATATTACAGTCTTCCTGACTTCAACTGTGCCGAGAGTTTCACTCATTTAATGGCAGAACCATTTTGGTATCTTTTTACATTTGTCCATCATATTTTCTGCTAAACAGGAATTAAACATTGAAATTATCTAAACTGGAAAATGTTGATATTTTTTATTTAATTAAAAGCGGAGTGTCTTTTAGCCACTGAAACTCACAGTGCATCATATGTTTCTTTTCCTCCTTGGAGACTGAAAGAGCCATTAGTAATTCTAACCAAGGTTTTAAAAGAAATTAAAAAATATATTTGCTCTAGCTTTTGCTGAAAAATCACATTTTAAGTGAAATAAAAGGTAATATGAAGTCATATCTGCTCAGTGTTTTATAGATGTTAGCAGCGACCTAGATGCTAGACCTGTTCCTGGAGAAATATTTCCCTACATATGCTCCTCAATTTAGGAATATTTTCTTAATGTATTTCTAAGTATGAAAGTAAAATTATCTCTTTTAACTGCATTCATAGATTCTTGAGGTGTGAACATTTTTTTTGTAACGTGTGGAGGTGTGAAGGAGGAGAGGAGGGATTGACAATTTGTTGTAGTGACTGTAGAGAAGTTGTATGAGTACATACTGTTGTATAAGTAAAACCTTTAGAAATTACTAAAATGGGCTTAATATCAAGGCATTTATCTCACAAATCTAGTCTAAACTTTACTGTGACAGTTCATGTAAGTGGTGAAAAGCATCTATTTTCAGCTGGTTTTTAATTTTAAAGTTCTATAAGAGATCTTGCAAGAGATCAGAAGAATATTTGGTATTTTAGTGCTATCAAATGCTTGAGGAAATAAACATCACAGTTATTCTCATTAGTGCTGATTCTTAATAACATTCTTGAAACACCTCAGCTTCTCTCTTTTCCAGTATTTTAGTGTCTTGAACTTACAGAAAATTTAATACTTTTCAATAAATTTTGTTGTCTGCAGCAGTAATCTGTGCTAAGTCTCTACACCATTTGAAAGACCAACTGAATTGGTTTCTAGAAGAGCTGTGTGACTGTATTTAACTGCCACATATTTCACTTCATTTTCAGAGTAATGATGTTCGGATAATCCTTGGCCAGTTTGATGAGGAAATGGCTGTGAAAGTTTTTTGCTGTGTAAGTAAATATATTTAATTACATATCAGAATGAAGAAGCATTACACTTGAATACAAAATGATTTCAGCATAAACATTTGATCGTGGAGTTCAGCTCTGTCAAGGTTTATATGCTAAAGAGAGGTCACACATGCTTAGCTCCATTTCTCTCTCAGTAAAATACTTAGTACTTGACTTCAGTGGACTTTAGGTGTGGACTGCATGGTTAGGTTCTTCTTAGTTCTTTCCTGTAGTGGAATTAAATGCTAAATTGAGGTTAAGGGTTTCCCTTCATGTCAGATCCACAGACATTTGTATATCCAGCAGCTGATACAGAGAACTGCAGGAGTTTAACCCTGTCCAAAAGTTGTGTTCTAGTGGCAGTGTATGCATGTATGTGGTTTCACATGTTGTGCTTTCAGAGAATAAGAAATTGGTGCAGTTCTTGTAGAAGTTAACTAAGCAACACTGCTTATTTATTATATTAAAAATGTTGTTAGTTGTACCATTGTCATTCACTGCCAACTGTGTACATTTTACATAACTTCCATGAAAGCAAATAATAATTTGTAAAAAAATGAGGTTTTTTTGAATTAAAAGAAATACAGTGAGACCAGCATACATGAAATTCCCTGTCATCCCCAAATGTTTGTGTGTGTGAATGTGCTGTAAACATGCACAGTATGATTGCCGTGGAAAGTAGCAGGATTAAAATGTGGTTCATTCTTTGTAGCTGGTAAAAAAAAAAATCCAGCAGATTAACAAGATTCATCCTGTATGAACCAAGAATGCAATATATACTACAGAAAAGCAGTAATGGTGGCATGTAAATTTCATTGTTTTAAGAGTTCACTTAGAGAGACAGTCACCTATCCAAGCAATAAAAGGAAAGGTAGACGTTCAAAACCTGTGTGTTACTTGTACCTCAGACACGTGTTGGCTGTCCCAGTTGCTGGCAGAATTTGAAAAGGAGATTGTAGAGTGTATTTGTAATGGCAAAATGTGTTTGGATCCAAAAGGAAATGGCTATCGTTTTCTTTTTCAATCTTCCCATCTCTTGTAGATCTTTGTATATAGATATTTTTATTCTAGCATTTAAATGGGATTGACATAGATAATCTCCTTTTCCATTCCTAGGCAAAAGAATGGTCTTGCAACCTCATATCTCCTGTACCTGGGCTGTTTTCCCCAGCTGAGGGGTCCCAGTCAGAAATGTCTTACAACCCAACATTAGACAAGAGACTTGCCTCATTTATGCTGCTGATCTCGGTATCTAGTTACCTTGGTCTACAATTCTTTTCCAAGTCTGCGTCCATCTGAGGCCACAGGAAAAAACCCTAGAACTGCCCAGAGGGACAGGGTGTCCTCTTGTCTGTACGACTCTAGTCTGAAGGATGTTTTACATGCAACCACCTGCTGCAGATTTCTGCAGCCACAGTTTGGTACTGACATGGGAATTGTGTGTAACTCAGAGCGTGTTTGAGAGTGATGGCTGCTTCTAATGCACATTAGTGTCAAAAATAATAAGGTGTTTTTTTCTAGATCCTGGAAAAATCTGAGGCATCATGTATTTAGACTGGTATAAATGTATTTATATGACAGTTTCAGCAGGAGACTCAGTGCAGGAGAGGAGAGTTCAAAGTAGGTCATTTATATTTAAATGTACTACAATATGTCAGTAAGCCTGTTATTAGTCATAAAATATATTGTTGACTCATGCACTCCTACAGCTATGTGATAAGAGCACAATAATTTACTTATGTCAGTTTTTTAACTCCCTTCCCTGGTGTGTATCTTCAGACAGATTTCACTTGTGAACCCTTGGTACATTTTGCAGAGGGATCAGTTTAGCCAGAAAAAGGCTTTGAGTTTGTTAAAGGGAGGTGCTATTGCACTAGTGCAAGATTATTTATTTTTTTTACTGATTGTGGTTATAGCCAGAATATTATTGGCTAATGATTTACATAGGTGGGAAAATCTATAAAGTCTGCCTCAGTTTTCTGCCTTGATTCAAAGTTGTATGCTTTGAGGTTTCCTTGGGGCATCCACTGGATTTTACACAGAATTGTAGACTCGTTTATGTTGGATAATACTTCTAAGATTGAATCCAGCCTTTAAGAGAGCACTGTGAAGTCCCACTAGACCATGTCTCTAAATGCCACATCTACACAATACCTCCAGCAATGGTAACTCAAACGCTTCCCTGTGCATCCTGTTCCAAGGCTTGATGGTTCTTTTTATAAACAAATTTTCCTAATGTTCCACATAAACCTCCCTTGGTGTGATTTAAGGCCATTTCCTCTTGTCTGTCTCTTGTTACTTGGGAGAAGACACCAACATCTACTTTTCTACAACCTCCTTTCAAGAGTTGTAGACAGCAATAAGGTCTCCTCTCAGTCTCTTTTTCCCCAGGCTAAACAAATCCAGTTCCCTCAGTCACACCTCATAAGACTTGTGCTCTATACACTTCACCAGCTTCAGTGTCTTTCTTTGGGCACCATATGCTCATTTTCCTTTTACTTGGCTATTTCATGCGCCTCCCCTCAAACGCATACACAGAGATGGAGTAAGAGGTACGTAGTCTAATTCAGTGGCAAACTTAAAACACGACAGGACTAATTCAAGCCAAAGTGAATGCTAAGATGTTTCCTATGATAATTTAAATAAGATTACCTCTTCATTTAACACTAGTGTCAAAAATAGTTAACAGTTTTAATTCAATCAAAAATATTCGCTTTCTAATGTTGTTTTCACCTCAGTGGGATAAATGTGGTATTTGTAATGGAACAAAAATTTAGGTATTTGCTCAAAACACTTCAACAGTCAAAACAATCACTTCTGTTGGATAGACGTAATCTCTTTTTTTTGATTCATTTGAAAATGGGTGAACATGATGTGTCTTGACAATGAAAAATACTGTTCTGCAGAAAATTGTATTTTAATACAATTGTAAGCGTGAATTTTTCCAACATAATATTTTTGAACCATAGAAATAGTGCAGTACAGCCATGCACCCATCAAGGCTGCTGCCTAGCCGATATGATTGTCTGTCTGAAGACAATTAAACCTGATGACTATTACTCATAGGTCACTGCATGAGTTTTAGATGTCTCTTTTAGTAAACATTTAATAACTAAAGCCAGGCTTAATCAGCACAGTTGATACAAAAGGTCTGAACCATGTTTTTCCTAGGCTGATAAGAGTTTTTCTTCTGTTTTGGAATGAAAGGCAATTAATTCCAGAATTCCAATTAATTAAAGTCCATTTTTAATGAGAACCAAATGGAGGTTCATTGTAAATCAGAAATCTACAGGCATTATTGTAGGGGTGGAATATAGGATATGTCTGTGCTGACACAATGGAATCATGATGAAAATTCCGAAATAGTAAGGTGTTACAGGCTGCATTTACACGAACTTCCAGTAATTGTTCATTACACGTAGAGAGATCAATTATAGAATCACTGAATGGTTTAGGCTGGAAGTGACTTCAGAGATTATCTATATCCCACCCTCTGACATGGGCGGAGACACCTCTCACTAGACCAGCCTGCCCAGAGCCCCATCCATCCTGACCTTGAACACTTCCAGAGATGGATGAAGCAGCAGCAACCTCCCTAGGCAACCTGTTTCAGTGCCTCAGCACCCTCACAGGGAGGAATTCTTAAGTTCTGTAAGATCACGTATATAAATCTCTTTGTTGTAAATAAGCATCAGTCTATGCATTCAAACAACAACTAAAGTTTTTTTTAAAAAAATTTAAAATCAGTATCACAAGGGCAAAGATACCCAGGACAGTTTCCTGGCTGTTTGACAGCAACTTAGGGCTTTGCACCTTGATAAGGCAAGTGGGAAAGATTAGGGAAGATGTCTGACTACTTTATGCTGTTCTGATGATACAAAGTGCTTTTAAACCTTCTTTGCCTTGTGCTTGTAAGCCAACAAATCTTCCCCTTTGAAACTAACACCTGTAAGAAGTGAGCTGTGTGCACACAAACTGTTCAGGAAAGACCTGTGTATTTCAAGGAAATACTGGAGGGGGGTTCAAGGAAATGTTGAGATATTTTTAAAAAAAAATCTTGCGTGAATGTGAAAGTTTCAGTGCAACCTTATTGGGAATGATCACTTGAGTTTTTTATTTTACTTAAGACTTTCAGTTTCCAGCCCTATTGCCTGGGCATTTACAAACTAAGCAGAAAATGTGATGCTTATGAAAACAGAAAATTCCCAGCAGCTCCACTTTCAGAACAGTTCACAAACAACATTTTCTTGCAACACATCATTTGATACTTGAATCTGTAAAGAGCAAGGGGGACTGCAGAAGATGATAGTCCTTCTCTAAAGAACTATCCCATGCCTGTTTGTGTCTTCAGTAATTTGAAATCTGTCAAGTGAAGGGCAAGATACTGCTGAAAGATCTTGAATGACCTAACGGTGTAATAGGAACTCATTTGAACATCAAGAAGTATTGTGGGATTGCTGTTTTCCTCACAGGTAAACCAGGAACACAGTGTCACCATAGCTGGAGCAGGAGTGCAAATGACCAGGAGGGAAAAAGCAGAAGGGTTTTTTTGCAAGGGTAGAATTCATGAGCAAGACAAGAGAAAGGCAAGCAGTTCGTGTGTATTTTGGAGTAAGTTAGGGAGGAGAGATATAAAATGCATTACATTTCAGACAGGAGAACTTTCAAGCAGTACTGTATACAAATGCATGAAATTTAATTTTGTCTTAAAAAAGCTCCTGCAATCATGGTGTCTGTAATGGTTTAGGGAGAGGATCTAAATTGGTTTGGGTTGGTGCCTGTAATTCAAGCACAACAACCACCTCTCACCAAGAGTTCTACAGGCAATGAAGCAACTTTGCTAAAAGACAAGTTTATTGAACCCATCACCAATAAGAACACGAAAAAATCCCCAAGTAAGTAAAAGAATTAAAAAGGGTAAACCACAAACTGTATCACAATGCCTTTACACAGACTGATAGAAATGAGAGACAGCTAATACACTGGGTTTTGGCCTTAGATGAGAACTCTGGGTCAAGAGAGTGTACACCAATACTCATAACCACAAAAGCCGCTACACACACACACACTCACACCTCACTTTCCAGAAGAGAAAGGGGGGGTGGGGGCAGGAATACATTTGGTGCTTGTGGGAAAGTTCCATTTCCGATCCTCATCAGCACTCTGTGACGTCTCTTGCATACTTCTAGCTCCTGTCGGCTTGGGGCTCTTCTTTGAGGCTATGGAGCATCAAATGTAGAGGATGTAGCAGAATCCCAGACTCTCTATGTTTGCCAGAGGCTTAGGAGATCACCACATGTGATCTTTCTCTCAGTAGAGGCTTCTCTCAGCCTCTCAGTGGCAGAGTATGCAGGATCTTTGTCAGCCTGGTGGACACAACGCCAACATGGCGGTGGTAATGTGAGCCCACCCCTGTTATGGCAAATGGGCTTTTCGAGGTCTCATCCAAGGGCTTTCCGTAGGCCTTATGCAGATCCTCCCTTTCTTCTCCCCTGTAGTTAGGCACCAAGGTGAGATAGAGCTCACCTCTGTCTGGCATTTTCAAAGCCGATCAACTGTAGAGAAGGCTATGGAGGAGTTTCCATCTCTTTCGGCCCACTGCCAAGAACTGGAATAAGCTGGTGCTGGCTTTCTGTGCCTGAGCCCTCAGTGAAAGAGGGGAGGACTGCAGGTTCACCCCCACCTAACAGGGTCTGCAGGTACGGACAGTGGCTCATCTCTTCAGTCTCCCTGCCTGGAGATAGGGCAAGCCAGCACTGGCCACAGTCCAGAAAGTCTGCTCTCTCTGTGTTCGAGCTCCCGTGCGAAAGAGGGCTGTGGCTACCCCTGCAGCATAACTGCAGCCAGGCTTAGGCTCTTCTGCATTGGCTTTGGTGCAGGGGGTTGAAAGCCATTGCTCACAACCCCCCAAGGGTGGTGGGAACTCTCTTGTAGATGAGTTCTCTGTCCCTCAAGACGGATTAGAGGAGAAGCAGGAGAAAGGCGATGATGGTGAAGAAGACGAAGAAAGACAAAGGTCTGAGGTGACCTTATTGTGGTCTCCCAGTATCTGAAAGGGGCCTACAAAAATGCTGAGGAGGAGCCTTTTTAGAATATTGGGTGAGACAGGGCTAGGGGAATNGCAATGGATTTCTGCTGTGGGTAGAATCCAGAATTCTTGCAAAAACTTGTTGCGTAGTGGAACTGCAGGGAGAGGGAGCTGTCAATAAAAATCTTGTTTAGAAATACTGAACAATGAATGGGTTGGGGATATCTTAAATGTCTCTGTAGACATTTGAAACCCGCCTGGACTTGGTCTGGGTGTTCAGCTATGGCAGGGGGATTGGACTGGATGATCTTTCCAGGTCGCTTCCAATCTGTAATGTTCTGTTCTTTCTGTGACTTGGTCTAGGTGTCCTGATGTGGTAGGGGGATTAGACTGGATGATCTTTTGATGTCCCTTCCGATCCTTCATGATTCTATGAAGTACTTTCCCTTTATAGACTCTATCCACCTGTAGAGTCCAGAAACTGTCGCAGGAGGTCTGCTAGGAAAGCTACCTCCAGCTTCAAAATAAAATGCTTTTTTGGCATAAAAGCACCACAACTAATATTTGAAAATTTGGTAATTTTCAAATCGTGACAGGGTCAAACAAGTCTGCTCTGTGCGTACTACATGTATGAACTGAGTTAACATGATTATAGTAGCCTTCACAGCTTTAAACCTCAATTGCAGTCTGTCCTGTTTTGTATGTTTTGCTCTTCCTCTTCATGTGATCAGTTTTTGCTATGATCTTCCAGATACTTTTCAAAATGGTTATGTTCTGAATGACTCGTACATCCTGTTTGCATTCTCATCATTTCCTCCTTCTATAATATCTGCTATGAAGATGTAGCAGTTTTCCAGTTAAGAGCTCTTGGGCAGCACCATGTATTTCTAAAAGTTGGAATTTTAATCTTACAACTGTGTCTCTTGTCTCCAGTATTATTTCTGTTAGGGGCCAGTGAAGCATGAGACCTACTGTTTTGAAATAGAATCTCACCAAGGTGTCAAATGGAATTAGCTAGTTACAAGACAGTGAGAGAAACATGTGAGATAAAATTTACTAGTTTTTTCCTAGAACACTCTTCACAATGGGGTAGGGTTGCTGTTGTGAACTGATCAGTACCTAGGAACAACAGCATCTGTGCCTGTTTCTGTTTCCTGTTATTTACACCTGCTATTTACTGAGGGGAGATAACTACCATCTTAGTATCTTGGAGTGCAATGGGCTGTTTTCAGTATTCAAACAATATAGAAATTCAACTGAAGAATTTTTTTGGCTGAAAAAAGATTTGCTTACTTTATCCATGTACTGTAGGTTTCTGCTCCTCAGAAGAAACTACTTCCTTAACATCCTATAGCACAGTCATATGATTCATATATGCAGTGTAATTTGATGGTGCCCAGAATACAGGGTTTATTGTTTAATCTTATCCTGTTTTAAGTGCTATTTAGGTTGATATTAGATGGCAATAGCATGGTTTAAACATGGTAACATGGTGGTCTTACCACTCAGTTATGTTGCAGAAAATTTTCTATGTAAGCACTGTGCCTTCTGCCAGGGTTTCTTTTTGTCTTCCTTGGACAAAGAATCCAGTATTTTATTTTTCAGCTTTTGAATAAATGTTCTATTTCTCATTACCTGAATTTCAAAGACAGTATTCTTCAAGGAATAGGTCTTCATTATTATCAAGGAATTATTCCAGACTTTTCAAAATAATTGTGCACCTTTCACTTATGTCATAATTTCATTAATAATAGAAAAAATACCATTAAAACAGATACTTTTATGCTCAGTTTGTCTCTTACAATGTCTATTTGTCTCTCTTTTTAGGCTTATGAAGAAGAAATGTATGGCAGCAAGTATCAGTGGATTATTCCAGGGTGGTATGAAAACCTTTGGTGGGAATCCTGGATTAATTCCTCACAGTGTCTCAGCAAAAATCTTCTCGCAGCCATGGAAGGTTATATTGGAGTGGATTTTGAGCCTCTCAGCTCAAAAACCACAAAAACCATATCAGGAAGGGTTAGTATTTTTCCTCCAGCTCTTTTACTATGCTGTTAGACATCTCACCAGTGTCTTGACACAGCAAGACACCAAGGCAGGAGAAGAGCTAATGGGTTCTTCTACAAAGAGATCTGGTAGTCATCATGGTTAGTCTCACCTGTCCAATGGCTTGCAATTTATGAATATTTAGAAATCAATTCCAATTCTCTACAAGATAAGGAAGCAGTAAAGTCCATTACCACAGACTTGTCCTTTCCCCCCTGTAGGAAAATAAGATTTAAATACCCAATGTTAGCTTGAATGATGGTCTACTGTACCATCTGCTGAGTTATGTGAAGTTAAATAGCTGAGCACAGAAACAGAAAACTTTTATGTTTAAAGTTAATCATGCAAATGGCTAATTTCTCTGGTATTTTGTGTTTCTTGGAGCTTGGGGCCAAGGGGGTGGGTCTTGTTTGTAATATGTAAATATGTGATATTTCCAGAAAGTATATGATATTTTATCACAGAACAAATCCATGCAAACTCTGATCGATGCATAAACATGCCTGAATTTGCTGCTTTTCATCTCTTTGTCATCGTTCTTTCATGCCTTACTGAGTGAGCGCAAGAGGCAGCTTAACAAAACAGCAGCTCATTGTAAGACAGAACCTGGTAAAAAGCACAGGAAACTTGTAAAGCATAGCCATAGTGTTACTCAGATAATTTCATATTAGAGCAAGACAAGGTTATTTGATCAAGAAAAGGTTATTTGATTTGCATTATCCTAGAAAGTGTAATTGGACCACTAATTTGCAGAGATACAGCCTTACTCTCTGTTCTGGTCTTTGCCTGAAATGAAAGCTTCTGCATAAAAGCAAAATGAAGTTGTCCTCTATGCAGAGAAGCAGAACAACTGCTTTTCAGTCTGTCTGTCTTCTAGGTCTCCCTCCCAGTCTCACTGTCACCTGTGTAAGTCAGGCAGCATGTATTTTTGGAATTTTAGTTTCATTATCAGTTTTTGTTTTGGCAGCCATTTCAGTATCAGTCATGTATGCCACTACATTGGAGGGTGAGTTCAAGGTGCATGTTTGAACACAACGTGGTTAAAATGATAAGTACTGAAACAAAACTTGCTGTTTTTTTCTCCTCTGCAGACTCCACAGCAGTATGAAAAGGAATATGATGCTAAGCGTGGTGATGGGCAATCCAGCAAATTCCATGGTTATGCCTATGATGGAATATGGGTGATTGCCAAAACCCTGCAGCGAGCAATGAAGTATCTGAATGACACCAACAAGCACCAAAAAATAGAAGATTTTAACTACACAAATCACAGACTTGGCAAGATTTTTCTGGATGCTATGAATGAAACCAACTTCATTGGCGTAACAGTAAGTGGGGTAGAGGAGGGTTGTGATTTTGTCAGAACCTGAAGGAGGCATTAATTTTTAAATGCTTTTGGAAAAGAAATTGAGTTGTAAATTTCTTACTTCTTCAGAGCTTTTAAAGTTCTACTTAATCTTAGATATTAACATAGTCACCTTAAGACTCTTGCTCATTACCTGTCTTGTGATGCCAAGTGGTGACATTATAGTTCCTCAGTTACCAGATTTTTAAGCATGGATGCCATATGAATTAACAGTTCAGGGTGGTCACAAGGGTTGCAAGCCGCAGTGTACTTCTACAGTTTAGGAGTAGCTGGAATTCAATTGGAAAATCATCCTACAAATATTTATTTTTTTCACTGAAACACAGTGAAAAACACCATTCAGTACAGGAACTGAAATGTTTCAAATTCATTTCTAAATTAATCTAAAACAGAGAAGCCTCATACATTTCTGAGATTTAATGCTATTAGGAAAGACCTGAAACCCTTAAAATAGATTACTTGGAACTAATATATAAAATGTTTGTGCCTATAAGTTCAGTTAATGTTTTTTAAATTGTAAGCTACTAATATTTTCATGTACATAGAATAGCTGATGTAAGGACTTAATAATTTTCCTGTTTATTTTTCCACATAGTTGCAAAAATAGTAATCAGGAAAAGCAAAATATAGTTTTGGTTTCATAAATTTTAGAATCCATTTTGTACTGAGCTGAATTCATGCACAGGAATACAGTGCCAGTCTTCTGTTCATCTGCACGTCATTACCAGAATTAAAGGCTATTCTGAGGAATAGCTGAGGTAACAGGTTCTGGATGGTAGACAACTAGAGCATGTAGAAGCAAAAAGAAACTGGAGTCTACTGAAGTATCTACTGCACAGGCCAGTAGAGACAAGGCAGTTCTTACAAGTAATGGTTTTTCCTGCCTCAGGACTTCATAGATAGAACACACCGTAAAGTCACCCCTAAATGCCCAAGTGATTTGACCTCATGTTTTTTCACAGCCTCTCTTATCTTTGAGTAATCTGTGATTGGATCTCAGTTACTCTCTCTGCCTATCAGGATAGGGTCACACTTACATTCCACTCTGACCTGGGGAAAGGTTGTAGTCCTGCCGCCCCCCCC
>VZRI01005000.1:0-11775 GCA_013397515.1 Upupa epops | reverse complement strand
TCCTCGGACGAGGGAACATCATACAGTGAAGGTTATAGCAATTGTGAGCATACGGTGGCGGAAGGGACTCCGTGTTCTACAATAAAGCACTTGTATCTGATAAAAGTGAAGTTGACTGGCACCTACTATTCTGTTGTTTGTCTTCTAACGGCTGTACTGATGGGGACAGGGCAGGACGAATGGGGAGCGCTGACTATCCCGCGTGGCAGGTGAGAATTCTACCACTGAACCATCAGGCCATGACAACAAGGTGGCACTGCCCTGTGGACTTCTGATGAGATCCTCACTGACAGCTAGCATTGGGCAGACGTTGGCTCAGGAACACTGGTTCTTGGATAAAGCAACAGCATCAAGGATAGGATCAGCTTGAGGAGCAAGTAGGGGAGAACAGAGTCTAGATACCAGACCAACACATTAGCAGGTTTTCAGAAAACTTGTTTATATTGCGTCATGGTGCTTTGGTTTATGTTCTATTGTTTTGGTGCATTTAGTTTGTATTTTCTTTCCTTCCTTTCTATTTTTTGTCTTTTCTCTTTTCTCCTTTCTCTTTCCCTTTCTTTTCCTTTTCACTTTCCGTTTCACTTTTCCCTTCCTCTTTTCACCACTGTGTCTCTGTTAGTGAGACATTAAAAAGGGGTTTTGAGGCTGCTTTTGCCTTGAATTGCACAGGGGGACGGGACGGGACATGGAAGAGCAGAGCTTGCTACCAGCTCACTCTGGGTAAGAGAGATGGAGAGAGTGCAGCCAGCAAGAACCAGAGAACCCTGATCAGAGCGTCTGCTTGATGCTACAGAGGAAGAGATGTCACCCCAAGGGGCCAGTCAAGGGCCTTCCCATGGGGTCACCCCCAAAATGTGAGGCATGAGGGCCACCTCCATGTATCACCACCATTGGGCACCAGGCCCAGATGGCCCAAAGGAGGCCTGGCCAGCGGCCTTGCTTAGTGTTTCAGAGGCAGGCAAAGCACCCCCAGAAGCACTGAGACTAGGGCCTGTTCTCCTCTGGAGAAAACAAATCATCCTCCTCCCAGCTATAGTACATCCAAGGTCTCTTTGTGGTAGAGATGAAGCAGGCAGGGACCCAGCCCTGAGGGAGCAGAGAAGCCCTGACTAGGGGTCATGCTCAGTGTGCAGAGGAAGGCAAATTCCCCTGGGAACCACTGCAGCTGATCTGTCCCAGAGGAAAAAAATTCCTTCTTCTCTGGAGCACTGACTGGTGAACGGTTACTCCCTGAGTAGCTGAACAAGACTAGCTTCGTCATCCCACAGCTTGTCACAGATTACCTGTAGATTCCCAAGTTCTCCCTCATCCTGGAGCTGTCTCAATCAGGGCCTTCCCAGAGTGACCCAGTGCCGCCAGCCTGCTTGATGGCAAGGTGTGGGTTAGAACCCTTGCTCACCCTTGCAGAGTGCTCCAAAGCACAGGGGAAGGTGCTGGGAGAGCTGGGTATCCTATTCATTCTGGCTGCTGCCATGGGCTGCACAGGGGATAAGGGTGGCAAGCTCTGCAGGACTTCTGCAGTGCCAATGAAGCTCTCCCTCAGCCTTGTCAGTGCTCTTTAGCTGAAAAAGCCTGAAGGCATCAGGCACCTCCAGATACTAAAATAATATATTTAAATGTATTATTATATATTTACTTATAATAGATAATATATATTTTAAATATATTTGTAATTATGTATATATTTAAATATGTGAATCTGTTTAAATATATTTAAACCTTTTACACATCAGCCTAATAAATTGCTCTCATTTGTGACCTAGTTTGAAAATTGCACTGAAACTCAGGTTTTGGGTCCTGCAGTGCCAAATCTAATTGTAATCTTTTTTCCCAATAAAGTATTTTAGTATAAAATGTTTACAAATTATTAAAAAAAGAGTTCCAAATGGGAAAAGGATATTAATTTGCTGCACGATATCTCTGCCAGCACAGGATTCTTAAAGAAAGAAGAGATAAATGTAAGATTTAAGTCTTACCAATATTCAGAAATTCATCCACTGACATAGTACTATGTGTCGTACATGCATAAGAGGAAAGGGTGGAAATGAAGCTCTAGATGGGAGTCTAAAAAATGCAGTATCTACTAAAAGTATCTATTTATGCCTTCTGTGACTTTGGTATTTGAAACAATGTCAGATCATTTATCTGTTCACCTAATTTTCAATTTAATTGAAAGTATTGGAAGCAAACCACAGAAAATATAATCACTGTTGATTGGTGTTTAGTGTGGAATTTTTTTAAGCCATAAAGACTTGCTGTGTGTGAACCGTGCTAGTTCTTGATTACAGAGAATATAATTATTTCTGTTTTCTTACTATTTTATTTTTATTTTCCCTAGGAAACAACATTTAGGAAAGAGTTTAGGCTGCTGGCCAAAGACTTGACAGGACTAAGCCTCTTTTGTGCATTAGAAATTCAGTACATGCATGTCACTTATTCTACTTCTACTATCAAAAATCTATTGGAAAGAGAATTGTAGATATTCCTTATCTACTTTGGCAGGTTCTGCCATTTAGGAATTTTAAATGAATAAACCAAAGTCCTACAGGGATGTTCCTACAGTTATGTTAATCGCAGTGTCCTAATTCTGCAGTCACATCCCTTGATTTCCAAACTAAAGAAGGCATTGTGTGGTTGGAATGGTCCATCTTATCCAACTAGATTCCAGGATGGCTGTCCTTTTGATCTCAAACTAGCTTGGCAATCACAGGTGTATTTTTGAATTCCTTGCTCATTGGAGAACTTACTTATTTTTAATGGGAAAATTATTGAAACCAAACATCTATTAAAGGATTTGGAATATTTTTTACCACTTCTCTTAATATTGATAAAGCCTGTTCAGTGAACTGAATACAACCATGTCTAATGGTTTATAAATTGCCAGGTGTCTGTTTTCTTGTTAGATATATCCGTTTTCTCAGATAGTGCACATTCTTTCTAATAATCTAAGCATCAGAAACTGAAAGATAAGAAAGGCTCACACAGTTTTACACAGTTTAGATGTCTGAGGTGTTTGTCAGAGCCATTGGAGGTAATTTAGATTTGGAGAATCTACTGAGGTCTCTTGAATTCTTACTACTTTGATTCAGTACAGATGAATAAGGTGATGAGGAACAAAATATGTATCTGGGATATCTATATATCTGCATTTTATAACCATTTATAGCATGTTATAAGCCCTTGAAGTGTATTTTGAATAATACTATCACGGTAGAACTTTTAGTCTTAGTAATTAGTGAAGAATTAGTGTTGTGTTCTCAGGATACTGAGTCATCTTCAGTCCATATTGAATCAAAATCCATGTAGACAACCGAAGGGCTTTGCTTTAGTAATGTGTTTCCTTTTTTTTTAATCTTCATAAAGTCAAAGGATGGCTACATAGTACCTTACAACTACAGCAATATTTCAATTTGTTAGCAAAAAAGTGTTTGTCATACTTGGAGAGACACTAAATGCCACAGTTGCTGTCAATATGGTACAAGTTTGTACTGGTTCAATGGGACAGCCAGGCGGTGGGAAAGATACAGTCCATGATTAAGATAATTTTTATTTTAACTTTTTATGCAAAACATTGCATTATTCTTAAAAATATTCCTCTGATTTTCTCATTCTCCCTGGTTCATGCTAGAGTCCTGTAACTGTTGCAGCAGGCTATTCTGCTGCATGAGTTTATTGCTGTTATCTATGACTATAAATCAGGCTTCAGAACTGTTAAAACTATTTCTCATCCTTATGGCCTTCTATTGTTTGTGAGTACTGGAAAAAGAATTACAGCTAAGGAGACAAAATACTAAATGCAGTTATTGTCTTTTATGCTAGCCAGGGACTCTTACCACAGTAGGATAAAGTTCCATCACAGTAGCTGCCGCACAATTGAAGCCACAGCTGTGAAATAGTTTTCAGGTGTGTCTCTGGCATCCTGCATTTGAATGGATCCAGTCATGTTTCATAACTGGAAAAATGCTTATTTAATAGGAAGTTCATTTTATACTTTGAAGCTGATTATGTCTGAAAATTGATTTTAACAGCTTGCTTTCACTTTCCGTGATTCAGTAGCCACTGTGCTGTCAGGAATCTCAGAAATATAGGAGATGTTAGCATCAAAACAGGAAGAAAGAGAAAGTATTTATTTCATGTCATCCTGGAAAAGTAACATATCCTGCAACAATTAAATAATAACTTGGTCTTTGCCAGAGAATTAGATGGCATTAGTGTGGACTTCAGCAGAGTGTGGTCTATATGGATGCCTAACAAAATTTTCTCTAGTAGTGTTGGTCAGTGCAGTTAATTTTGCATCAACAGTTCTCAAATCTCAAGAGTCTTTTTATTTTCTTTGTTGACATTTCTGAGGTAAGACAAATAGTAGAAGTATTGGGCAGAAATTTTAATCAAGTAATTTCTTGTTAATCTAGAATAGTGCTTTAAAGTACATTTACTTTTATAAAGGGAGCAGGAGGTAGATGTTTAGTGTACACAGCAGTACCTAACACTGTACAAATATCTGTTCCTGAGAAAAGCTTTTGAATGTTCTGTGAAATGTGAATTGGTCTTAATTTTGAGTGTTTAATAATTTGCCTTTGGCCATTATCTGTAATTGGATGATTGGGGGAGTTAAAAAATCTAGCTGAGGCCGATGGGATGAGGTTTAACAAAGTCAACTGCCACATCATGCCTTTTGGTCACAACGACCCTCATTAGTGCTACAGGCTTGGGTAAGAGTAGCTGGAGAGCTGTTTGGAGGAAAAGGACCTGGAGATGTTGGTTGACAGTCAGCTGAACATGAGCCAGCAGTGTGCTCAAGTGGCCAAGAAGGCCAAACAGCATCCCAGCCTGTGTCAGGAACGCTGTAACCAGCAGGAGTAGGGAGCTGATGCGCCCCTGTACTTAGTTAGCACTTGTGAGCTCACACCTTGGGTACTGTGTCCAGTTTTGGGAGCCGCAGTATAAGAAGGACACTGAGGTGCTGGAGTGGGTCCCAAGAAGGGCAACAAGGCTGGTGAGAGGTCTAGAAAAAATGCCCTAAGAAGAGCAGCTGAGGGAAATGAGGTTATTTAGTTTAGAGAAGAAGAGACTGAGTGAAGTCCTTATTGCTCTCTATACTACCTAAAAGGAGGTTGTACTGAGCCTGGTGCTGGTCTCTTCTCCCACATTACTAATGATAGGATATGGGGTAATGGCCTCAAGTTGTGTTCAGAGGAGGTTTAGATTGAATATTAGGAAGAAGTTCTTTACTGAGAGAGTAATTGGGCATGGGAACAGGATGGCCAGGGAGGTGGTGGAGTCACCATCCCTGGAGTTGTTTAAAAAACAAGTAGATAGAGTACTTGAGACAATGGTCTAGAGGTTAGGGCGATGCTGGGATGAGGGCTGGACTTCATGATCCTCTGGAGGTCCTTTCCAGCCATAATGATTCTATGATTCTATGAAAATGCATACTCAAGAAACTATAAATATATATATATATATTAGCACACACATTCCTGTGCTTACAACCCTACATAACCATTGGCAAATCTCTGTTTTTTACACACCTGACCCCATGAGTTAGTACTGAACTACTCTGAAATTAATGCCTCGTGTTTGCTGTTTCAGAATTTGCTTGCTGTTACAGTTTCTTGTGTGGCCACAAGGAAGAAAAGTACTTGGGGTCTGACTATACGTAAGACCTCTTATGTCTCTTATTGGTTTTCCTGAACCTTGAATATGAACTTCCCCCTGTGGAATTTAATGTAGTGAATCTCTTCTTCTTGACTTCCAGTGCATTATCCATCTCAGGTGAGCAATTGAGAGCTGTACAGTGGGTTGGAGAAGTAATGTGCTCTCTAGATGGCCAGTTCATTTAGGAGATTTCTCAAACTGGAAAGCTGCCAAAGTAAGCCGTCAGCAAGTTTGCATGGACTCATAACAATGTTTGCTCATTATGGAAATATTTTCATCTGCCAACAATGTTAAACTCATACAGAAGGAAATCCTATCTTCTTAGAGTGAGAACTGAGATCAACTGTGACATTTCAAGATTAGCCCTCAAGCTAATCAGCAGTTGATGATTTAATAGATATAGTAGGTGGCAAATAAGAAAGGTTTTAGTCTGAAGTTGTAGAACAGTTATTACCAACTGCATCTGTCATTCTACTAGGTAGATATTAGATTAAGATAAAGTAAAAACACAATTACAGAAAAGCTAATGATACATTTTCTAAGGCTGGGCTAACATCGCTTCCTGTGCTCTCTCATTTCATTTGTATCTAGACACTGTTTAACAGAATACATAATACGCCCTTGAAGCTGCTTTGTTACTCTGTTAGGTAGAAACAGTGCAAAGCCCTACAAATAATAAAGAAATAAAGCTCTGTTGAAGGTGATTGCGTTGTCAACATGGTGTTGTAGGTTTGTGCTTTACATGGTAGTTCTTCAGGCTTTTGAAGAAAACAGCACATTTAAATGGTTCCACCACCTTGTTTTTTCCAAAGTATGATTTGTTTTGAAGCCGCGTGCTTCCAGTCCTCCTTTGGTTTCCTGTTTCGTTTTCTCTGTTTTTTTCTGTTTTTCTGTGAATTTGAATGATGAAAAAGTAAGAAAAATAAGATTTATGAAGTTTCAAAGATCTGTCCTGCTGCAGAGCAGCAGTTGAACTGAGAGAGTAGCCTCAAAGACAGTTTTCAAAATTTTCTTTCTCTGCCAGTTGGTTTTGTCTGAGGTTGATATAGAGGGTCACATTAAAAGAAAATATACTGAAGGAGTGGACAGCTTGTTTGTGCTGGGCAAAAATCATAGAAATGGGGGTTCTGATATCTCGTGCATGAGACTGTTGTTCCTGAAGATCAGATGGCTTTGTGTGTTCTATTTAGACAGAAGTACCAGCGTAGGCAAGGGATTCCTTTGCCACCCCTCCAGCATGTAGCAGACAAAGAAAGGAACCTTCTTTCATTGCAGCAAAACTCCATGTTTTGCTTCACCAAGGTTTCTTTCTTTTACGAGATAGGAAATGTTGCTCATGTGTCTATTGAGAAAGGATCATATAATAAAATCTCTCAGACACTTTTAAAGAGAAGTCACCCTCTCGCAGTAAGTATACTAGATAAAATGTTTCTCAAAAGTAATCGAAAATATGGAATTTTCACCTAAACCGTGACTCAGTAGCTTATCATCAAAGGCAGATGATGCATCAGTGTGGATCTTTGCTGTCCATCCCATACTGGTAAGAGAATATGCACATTTCTGTCCACCATATAGAAGCATGTGGAAAAGAGTTAAGGATTTGCAATATATGCTGTAAAAACTGTTTTGACAGAATAATTTGCAGTTATAATCCAAAATGTGGTGCTAGGTGTGTGGTGTTGACAGTGTTGCAAATTTCTAATTTTCTGCTTGTGAAATTTAGCCATTTCTTTCACTGAAATTGCAGCTTTAACCTCACAAGGGAGGATGAAAGCATTGCTGTTAAGGGAGGTGCAGGAGAAAAGTGAAACCTGTTTGAAGAGAAGCAGTCTCAGGTGCTTTATTGCCCAGGGACCTGATGCAATTCTTGGTCACTGTGGTAGCACATAATGTGTCAATTATTACAGAAGCCTGGCAAATTACCATCATGAGTTCTGTGATTACACAGCACAAGTTAAAATTATTTCAAGCCCCTTTCAAGTTTTGTCTGTAAAGAGAGACCACTTCTTTCCCAGGAGAGAAATATCTGGAGTGCAGATAGGACACACAGACTGCGAGGCCCTAGGAGAAGGTTAAATCTGTAGTTATGTCCCTGCACCCCCCTACCCTCTACCTCTGCTTTTTTTTAAGCACAAGGAGCCTGGAAATGGAAACTACAGGAAAAGATGTATGTAGGAGAATATAATGAGAAAGAAAAAGATTTCCTGGAAGGCCTTACTGAACAGTTCTGAGTTTTCAGTCTCCAGAGCTTGTTCTTGTTCTGGTTTGTTTAATAGTGCATAGAGTTTAATGAGTAACTCACCTGAGTATGCTTTTCTTGATGAAGAACAAGTCACTAGCAGATTATATTGATTCCATAGAAATATGTGCAAATACAGACATATATGTATGTGCCATGTTTACTGTGTAGGCCGTGGAAGTGTTTACTAGAAGGAGTGTGGTGGTCCTGAAGAGCCAGCCAGGCTCTTTTACCATTACCTGTTGTATGGTGTGTGAATCAACCAAGTACAGGCACAGCTGAACATCATGAGTTTCTGCAGATAACTCTATGACAGATAAGCAAAAATCTGTGACTTAAAGACATTCTAATGGTGATTTTCAGTTTTCCTACATTTGGTGTTGCTAAGAGAAGAGAAAAAAGACATACGGCAATTTTAGGGATACTACTGATTCTGTCTACGACATCTGTATTGGCATACTTGGATACTCCCAAGCCGTCAGCACAGTGTCCTGTGAATGAAATTCAGCATAGTACTGCCTTCTTTTGCAGCCTATTCCCTTGATATGCACAGTAGTCAGAGCCGCAAGATTAGTTATTCTGCCTCAACTTGCAAACTCTTTGTTTAGTCCTACTTCCCGTTTACCTCTCTTCCCTCCTAGAAGAAAGCACTGCAGAAGTACTTGAATTAGCTTAAGTTCTGAGATATGAATGGCTTTCAATCATGGCTCTAGAGTTAAAAACCACTGTGATTTTAGAGAGAATGTTTTTTAAAAATCGTGTAAATCTGAATTCCTGAGTGCTTGAGGGTATTACAGTTCTTGTTTTATTTTCCATGGGAACAGATGTTAGCCGTGCTGCCTCAGGATCATTTCAGCTTTGGTAATTCTGTTCTGGATACCTAGAACTCTCGCTGAGATTTCAGATGGATAAAGAAGTTATTATTTACTGGTTTTAAAACAAGACTCTTCTGGGACCATCAGTGCCATTAAGATGCAAATTTGTATTCTTCTTCTCACAGGTTTTACTAAATACTGCATCAATCAAAAGCAATATTGCACTGAACAGGCAAAGAGCGGTAAGAATTTATTGGTTTGATCCTGCTCCTGTTTCAGCCAGTGGCAAATCTCTTTTCATTGTGAGCAGGAGGAGGTCCTTACCCAGCCAAGTACTTGAATAAATTGTGACACATAACTTAAAATGTTATTCTAAAATCCTATTTGCTCACAGAAAATTCAGAAGAAACTTAGTCTGATATGCTTTCTAGATTTAATGAATGTATTTTAAGAGCACTGATCAGTTGTAGTGCTATGAGTTAGTAATGAATGATTAGACACAAGAGCTTGTTCAAGCACTTTTGAAGAATGTCTCTAGATAGTGTATGATGTGGAATTACATGACTCAGATGTCAAAAAATTGAGCGATTGAAATGATATGGTGGAGTATAGCAGTTTAAAAATCAATGTCTAGTGATACCTTTAAAAAGCTACAACATCAATGCAGATCATGTAAATGAAAAAGCCACTCAATATTTTAGTGATTGGTTGTGCTCATTATATACATTATTTTGGCACAACAATGTAGTACTGAACTGGGTACCAGATATTTAGGAATATGAAATGTGGAAAAATTATAAAGGAGAAATCTGAAAAAACAAACATAATATTGTGAAGCTTGAAGCAATAGGATGTCTATTCATAAACCAGTTTGAGAAAATCTTCCTGTTTTCTAGTCTTCTTTGAAGAGCTGTTATCATACTACTCTGATATCTTCTCAACATCTGTTGTGCTTTATATTAAGAATTGGCAGTTTAGTGGATGATTAAAGAATACATACAATGAATTTATTTTGAAATATCCAAAAATCTTAAAGCTGGTTAATTTAAGAAATACATTATGAGAGAGTCTGCTGAGGGGCTACAGGGATAATTAGGGGACTGGAGCTTATGGCAGGTAATGAGACTTAGGGACCTTGGGATGTTTAGCCTGCAGAAGAAAAAGGCTTGAGGCAGGACAGCTAACATGCACCTGCAGGAGCTTTTGGAGAAGATGTGGTTGGATTTTTCTCAAAGGCACATAGTGGAAGGGCAATAGTCATGAGGAAGGACACAAACAATTCTTCACCAATAGAGTAGTTAAGCCCTGGGAAGGGCTTCTTGGCAAGTTGGTGGAATATGTGTGCAGGAAGATTTTCAAAACTCTACTGGACAAGTTCTTCATAGAATGTATTGGGTTAGGAGGGACTTCTAAAGGACATTTAATTGAAAACCCCCACAACAAACAAGGACATCTCTAACTGGAACAGATTGCTCAGAGCCCCATCAAGTGACCTTGAATGTCCGTGTTATTGTGCTTAAACTTTTATTGTGGGCAAAAGGGAAAATACTGCAAATACAGAGATCATAACTGTTAGTCTCCTTAAAGTCTGAACGATCTAATGAAAATACAGCAAACGATTATCAGTAATATTTCAATTAAAATTATAACAGTCACAATCCACCATTATCTGATTAACACGGGGAAAGTATAAATACAGCTACAACTGTTATGCATAACATCTTGATATGATACTCAGTCTTCTGTAATCGTGTAGCCCCCTGATCCAGTACTGCCAGTGCCAAGTGCTTTGCATGGAGCTGACAAGACCTTGCGGTTCAGGGTGTCTGCATTTTTTTAACCTCCCTGGAACTATGTTTTAAGTTAATTTAGATGCAACAGAATGTTTTCTTATGAGAAAATAGATATTGCTAATTAATTTCACTTTTATTATTGCATCGTGCAGCCATATCTATGATATATATAAAAGCAAACAACTATTTCATGAAGAACAATATACTTAACACCATAGTGGAAGCTTTAAGAATCCACACAGAATTCAGTTTGCATGGCTGCAGTTGCCTTTTTTAACTCTCCTGATTCCTTTTCATGCAGCTTTTTGGCTTAGTTCATGCTTTCACAGTGCTAAACACACCACTGTGTTCTCTGAAGAAAAGGTCTGAAATGATAAACTAGCTAATACCTGTGATAGCTGCTGGCAAAATGATTTCCTGTTCCCTAAGACTGATGAGACTCAAAAAGTGACTGTGGAACTCTCTTTGCACAGCACATGTGGATGGAATAGAGGGGAAATTCCAGGCTTTTATTATCCTAGACAGTCACTGTGCTTTGTTTTTATGTCCTGACCAAGGCCTGTAGATCAAAAAAACATTGCAAGGGTAGTAATAGGAGGCACAGAGGCTTTGTATGTTCCTTGATGACCAGACCTCTTGTGAGGTAGCAAAGATACTCAGTTCCTTGCTTGCTAAAGGATTACATGAGCAACCTCCATCATATTTAAACCCTGTTGCCATAGAACCACTTTTATTCAGCTGTTTGCTAGCTTTTGTTCTGCTAAAGTGTTTGTAGGAGCTATGAGAGATCATTCACATATCACATATATAACTGTTGTAAGCTCTACCTTTCACCCTAGAGAATGTTTAATTCATTGTAAGGGGGAGAGAAAATGTTACTTGAAGTCTGATTAACTATGTGAGGACCCTCATCTGTGAGGACCCTCATCTTGTCCACCAAGAAATGAACAGCTCAGCAAATGCCTTGTGCAAGTATCTACTGTACAGACCAGTAGAGACAAGGCAGTTCTTGCAGGTAATGATTTTTTCTGCCTCAGGACTTAATAGAGAGAAAAGGTCATGTCCCATTTTGCCATGAAGTAGCTGAGATTTCAGCTGCTCCTAAATTATTGCATTGTTCTGCAGTAATTTATTACATCTAAGATGCTCAGATAAACCAATGAGGCACGCTGCTTTGTTTTAGGAATAAAACCTGGTGTTTGAGCAGATATTAATTGCTTCATTTTGGTAGATACCCCGATAATTCTGTATAGTGTAGTTCCCCTGTTAT
>VZRI01004999.1:31223-47360 GCA_013397515.1 Upupa epops | reverse complement strand
GAGGCCTCACAAGGGCCGGGTACAAAGACACAAGAATTCCCCTCCTCCTGCTGACCACCTCTTCCTAACCCAGGCCAGGATGCTGTTGGCCTTCTTGGCCACCTGGGTGCCCTGCTGTCTCCTATGAAGCCATCTGTCTGCCAGCCCCCCCCCAGGTCCTGTTCTGCTGAGCAGCTCTCAAGTCCCTCACCCCCTCAGCCTGTAGCTGCCCAGGGCTGTTGTGACTGAAATGCAGGACCCAGCCATTAGCCTTCTTGTCCTTCAGACAACTGGCCTCAGCCCACGGATCCAGCCTGTCCCAGTCCCTCTGCAGAGCCTTCCTGTTTGGAGCTGATCAACACTCCCACATAATTTGGTGTCATCTGCACGCTGACAGAGGGTGCTCTCAACCCCCACCTCCAGTTGATCAATAAAGCTATTAAACAAGACTGGTCCCAGAACTGAGCCCTGAGGGACAGTGCTTGAAGTCAGTCCCAATACTCTATTGCTGATCAAGCAACTGTTAAACCTCCTAACCCACCCCAGCCCTGTGGGCAGGTATGCAGTCTGAGAGAGACCTGAATGTTGGTAGGGGAACCAGATGAAATCACTATAACCAAATCATGAGTTGAAGGAGACAGAGTACTTAGATTCTGCTCCTGTTCCTGTGTGACTGATCTTCGGGAAAGTCAGACTGAAGTACTTACACTTCCTGCCCACAGGTTCTCATGTTCCCTTGAAAGTTTGGAATACACCATGATCTCTTCTCCTGTTTTGAAGTTAAGATACCGGCAGTCAGGCCCTGAGTAGTCTCTGGTGGCTTGAACACTGCTCATCGCTGCTGCAATAGTAGGAAGAAAGAAAGAAATCAGTGCAGAAGCCATCTTTTCTGAAGTCAGTGGGCAACTGGAAAGGTCTGACAGATGTAAACTCATTCAGATGTGGTTAATACAGCAGTGAGTGCTTTGTTATGATACTGGTCGTATCCTCAAGGAGAGAAGAGCTAAGACATAAAGCAGCCCTGCTTGCTTTCCTTTCCAATTCACTGTAGGCATCAAGTTCTTGTCCTGGATGAGCACAGAATCATTGAGGCTGGAAAAGCACTCTGAGATCCTCCAGCCCAGCCCAGGACCTGACATCACCCCATCAGCCAGACCAGGGCACTCAGGGCCACAGCCAGGCTGTCCTTCAACACCTCCAGACACGGGGACTCCCCCACTGCCCTGGGCAGTCCAGTCCAGGCTCTGAGCACCCTTTCCCTGAGGAAGGGCTTCCTAACATCCAACCTAACCCTCCTCTGGCAGCTTCAGGCCCTGCCCTCTTATCCTGGTGCTAGTTACCTGGGTGAAGAGCCCGACCCCCACCTGAGTACATCCTCCCTTCAGGGAGTTATAGAGAGGGAGAAGGTCCCCTGAGTCTCCTCCAGGCTAAAAACCCCCAGCTCCCTCAGCCTCTCCTCATCAGCCTTTCCCTCCAGTCCCTCCCCCAGCCTCATTGCTCCTCTGGACCCACTTCAGCTTTTCAATTTGTTTCTTGAAGTGAAGAGCACAGCACTGCCCCCAGGACTTGAGGGGAGGCCTCCCCATTGCCCATGACTGGACTTGAATGACGTCCCTAGTCCAGCTGGTCACACTAGTGCTGATCCAAGCCAGGATGCCACTGGCCTTCCTGACCATCTGGGCACCGTGCTGGCTCCTGCTCAGCCGGTTGTCACCCAGTACTGCCAGGTCCCTCTCTGCCAGGCACATTCCAGTCCGTATTCAGCCAAATCTGTGTGGAGGATTAGCCAGTTCAGCTCCTACAGGTCTAAACAGCTGAAAGCTCTTTCCCAGGCAGAGGTGTAATTGTATACTTTAGAAATTCAAAGTCTACTGATTATTTAAGGGATTTTGTCCTCTGCTTTCTACCTAACCTAGAAAATTGGTAAATGTCAGCAATATAAACCTCAAAACACAGCGCAAAATCAAAGTTTCCCATTCAGTTGCAATAAATTCTTGTTGTCTCCACCCTGTCTCCACACAGAAACCGCTACCGATGGGCTCTGTGCGGTCTGGAACTCATCCTGCAAAGCCAGACTGACAACACTGAGCGTCCAGAGCACAGAGAAGTCAGTGTGGAAATAAAGCTCCATCAGCAGAGGAAATCCAGGCTCTCTTCCTGTGCAGGACAAGACATCCACATTGAATGTGCAACAGTTCCAGCTGCCAAAGCACTGGGCACAGCTCAGCAGCAGACTCAGGTACTTATGAGGCTGGGTAATAAACAGGGCACTGTTTATCACTGCCCACTTGTGATTCAGTGCAGAGCTGTTTACACTCCACAACTTGGTTACTGCTCTTACTTCCCGTTAAAGAATTAAAAAATAAAGAGGATGTATTGCCAGGATCCTTTGGAAGAAAGGATCCCACTCCAACCAGTCTGCCTGCAGCAGCACAAAGAGCGTTGTGCAGAAAGGGCTGTGGCTGTACTAGAAACACAGAGTAACTCATCATCCTCCTCAGTTCAGAGCCTGCCACTTGGATTCACTTCATGTCTGTAAAGAACAAGGTACAAACACCTTGAAGCTGCTTTATTCTGCCTGTTTTAAGGAAAACTGAGAAGAATTAGCTCTTTGAGAGTATTTTTACTGAACCTTGATCTTTAGCAACTTACTGCAATCCACCCACTCGGGGTTTATTTTTGTTCTCTTTTGATTCGGGAAGTTCAAGTCTGTTGTTCCTAGAGTATCAGCGACAAATATCTTGTGCATCAATTAATTTCCAGTTTCATTGCTGATCTTCACATTACAGTTTGCAATAGAATCATTTAGGAAGAGACCTTTACGATCCCCAAATCCAACACCCCCCAGACTCCTTTTGTTAAAACCAACAACAAACTTCTCTACTTACTCTCACATTCCCGATCCCCACACTTCTTCCATTTTGAAAGCACCTTCGTACCCTGCAGACCTATAAAAAATGAAATCACCAGCAGCAAAATTCTATGATTCAAAAGCTCTGGCATTTTAGTTTCAATCCAGAAGGCACCGAACGCGTGGAATCTGCCGGGCTGTGCGGTTAGCGAGGCCGCTCCACATTCTCTTCCTTAGCCCTAACGAAACATGGCAGCTAAACTCAAGCCTGTTTTCCTTCCCTCATCTGCTGACACAGAAGGACGCTCTGCTAACCTGCGATCTGCACAGTCAGGTGTCCTGATTCCACACGTGGGTTTAATCATTAACTGTGTTCTGATAGCTCAACCGGTGCTTTCGGTACAAAGAAACCAGTTGTGGTCGCATCGAGCGCGCACGGTGCTTTCTCAGGCGCTGAATGCTAAGGACAGTCCTTCAGCACGGGGAATACTTACTCAACTCCAAAGTCTTACAGAGGTGTCTGGCAGGTTTCAGGCTCTTGAGGCAGCCAGAAAACCCATACGTCAGCTCCTGTGTGACAGAGCAGTGTAGCAGAGCTAAGCAGGTACGTCCAGCTTCGCAAGGAATAGCCTGTTTCTTAGCAACCTATTACCCCAGGTGGAGCTAGAAATAACGTTTCTCAACTGCAGAATAGGCTCTAAAGCAGTGATTAGCAGGGAGTTGCACTCTGTATACAGGTATCAAGTTGTGCTTCACGCAGAGGTCTGCATTAAGAGTAGACTTTGCTTCAGAAGCTTCACATCCCTGTCCTGCACTTCCTTGGTGGTGTTTGGTTTTAAATCCCTGGATTTTGCTTTCAGTGCTGAGAATAAGCAAAACCAGGACACCTGACCACCACAGTATGTCTGGTTTATCCACAAAAGGAGCTCCACGTGTGCCCTCCCATCCTCCTGTGTGAGGTAGCTGCTTCTCTCTGCCTTCTCCATAGCTTCTGAAGAATCTTCATTGGTTCCCAAGCTGGTAGCATGTGAAGTGATACTGCTGCCCCTCCTCACTCTGCACATGACTCAGGCACAACTTGCTCTGCTTTCTCTTTCCCTAAACTTGAGCTGTATCCTACTGCAGCAACGTTCTACTCCCCTCCTGCTCCATAACTCGAACCTCCCAGACACGGGTGCTCAGCCTGGTCTACTGAGCAGCACAGAGTTCATCTCCTGGAGGGCGGCAGAGAGGGCACAGAGCGAGCCAGGGTCACGTTAACCAACAAAGCCCTGCAGACAGGAAAGTCACAGTACATGACATGTCCTCCAGGTGCAGTCAAACGCTTTGGCCTCTGCCTTTGCCACATGACCTGGTAGTCAGCCGGACCTGCCCTGTGCCCTAGCACGGGAGCTGCCTCTGCTGTTAGGTAACCACCAGATCGCTGGCTGCTGCACTAGAGAAAACACCCCGCAGATCAGCCCCCCGGCACCTGCTCCTCATGAGCTTTGATGCAGCCCCACAGCCAGCACCAACGTTCACTGCCCTGAATCTTGAGTTGCTTAGAGGGTCAGTAATTCGGGACCTTCTCTGTAGTCCTTGGGCTTTATCTGTAGGAGGTGAGAGGACAGAAATAAACAGCTCAAGCCTGACACATGGCAAGAAACCTGGTGAGAGAAAAAGCAGAAGGAGCATTTTGATTTTTTCATTGAGTCTCTACAGCTGAGAGCAGACTGGGGAGACAGAATAGCCAGGACATTTATCCTGGGGGCACCCCAAATACAGAGTAGTCCAGAAAGGACAGGCTAATCCCACCAAACTAATGCACACAAACCATGGAATGTGGGACAGAGCCCAGCCGTGGGGCTAGAAGGGTTAACAGTCCCTTTCTGAGCCTGGTAACAGGGAACTGAGTCACCTAAAAATGGAAAAGCCAGGTCTCCTCACCCCTAAAATTAGATACTTGGCAAGCCCGTGTTGACAATCTTCTAGGTCTGAGGCTGAGGACACTGCTCTGAGGTCTGTTCTGTTCCTCTAGTGCTGTCAGTAATAAATCACACGGATAGAAAATACTCCTTTCCTCTAGGTGCAGATCCCATACCTGCAGAGGCTGTATGAGCGTAACTTCTAACTGCCTTTGGACTGAAGTCAAAGACTGGTGGAGTTCATCCCAACCGGCTTCCAAAGGACAAAGTTGTAAGCTTTATAGCAGACAGCATGAGACATCAGTTCATTTCTGCTCTGCAGAACTCAAGCCATAAACTATTGACAACTGTTACACAAACAATGGTAATGAAATTATGAGATCCAACAGCTTTCATTGTGGAGATTCCAAGAAGGCCAACAGCATCCTGACCTGGATCAGGAATACCATGGTCAGTAGGAGAAGGGGAGTTCTCATGCCCTTGGACTCAGCCCTTGTGAGTCCTGTGTTCAGTTCTGGGTCCCTCCTAGAGATGCTGGAACAGGTCCAGAGCAGAACTACCCCGAGTTCTGAGATGTCTCTTCCTGCCAAGATAACGTGGATCTGTAATTGCTGTTTTGTATTGAGTTAACAGGCACTAATCACAGGCTGTAAGCAGCAGCAGGGGTACAGCCTGAAACACAGGAAGACTCAAGTGTCACAGAAATCCTCACAGGCACCAAGAGAGTCTACAAAGCCACATTTATTTGCACATGTACAGAACAGAGCGACAGATGTTACTGTTTTCCATACAAAAAATGATATAAAACCAGTATTTCACCTTCAGAGATAACACCGTACCACCTGCAAGTTGTACTGAATACATTCAGAGACCGTTCTGGCACGCACACAACACTAGCATTAAAAGATCCCAGGGAACTGCAGCACTGTAAGGTAATTTATTCCTAGTGGTATGAAGGGATCAAACATTAGGCCGTGGCTAAAATAAAAAGAATCCTGATTGAGCAGCAAGCTGAGGTCTTTCCTCCACTGGCCATCAAAGCAAGGAACTTCACCAGACAGATTAACTGTCTCCAGAACATTGATGTAAATATTACCAAAGCACCTGCAGAAGGCAGATAAGGGTGATATTCCAGACTGAGCCAGCGTTAAGATGCCCATTTAATCGCCGCTTGCCTACAGATCGGAAGAATCTTTACAAAACTGTGAGCTAGAGACTCGAGTAAGAGCTTGTGATAACAGAAGAAACCAAGCATAGATCCAAATTGAATATATTCCCTTCCAACCCAACACCGGAGAGATTACTCCCGCTGTCAGGTCTTAAGATTCTCAGTCTCGCAAGGAATAGAGGGGTCAAGCAAAAGTTTTAGGTTTCCCGTAACGCTGCCTCCCTACATCAGCTCTAAGAGAGGAAGTTAACTGTCAACAGGACGTCTCTCCGTGTATTTTAAACTCACATTTATTTCTACTTTTATAAAAAAAAAAAGAGCTTATGGTACAGAAGCAGCAACAACACCTACTGAAAGGATTGCCTACGAAAATATACAGAGGGTCTGAACGAGCACAGGGTGGTTAAAAAAAGATGCAAAGGAGTGTGAATCCTTTATTTGTACATTTGTCGGGAACGTCACATCATTGCGGTTAAGTAACCTTTTACAAAAGGATGTAAAAAGTACAAGAATGCCTGGTAAACAGTCTGCATTGGGTTTGGTTTGGTTTTTTTCTCTCTCTCCAAAAAGATTTTTACAGCATGCAATTCTTAAGGCAGCCTTCTCCTCCTCCTTACAAGGAATCCTTTCAACTCAAGTAAATCTTCCGCTGCAAAGATTAGGCTAAGGAAGCTCGGTCTCTTCTGTTAACGCCTTTTGTCTTTCCTGTCTGATTTACGGTCTCTTTCACTCCGTGAGGTTCTCTTGCCTGATCGACTACTTTCTGATATAGACCTCTTCCTGTCAGATCTTGAACTTTTATCCTTTGAGCTTTTGGTATCTCTACCCCCACCTTTTGAGGACTTGTGACTTCTATCTACTCCTGAAGCGTCCCTACGCTTCCTGTCCGTGCTCCTCCTGCGCTTTCTATCTCTGTTGTGCCCTCTGCCTCGGCTTCGACTTCTGCTTTCACTAGTGGTAGAGCTACTGCTGCTGCTGTCCCTGCTAGTGCTTCCACTTGTAGTGCTGCTGCTGGTGGAACTACTCCGACTGGTACTGCTGGCAGTGGTGGAACTACTTCCAGTAGTAGTAGTGCTTGAAGTACTACTGCTACTGCTGCTGCTGCTACTACGGCCATGACCAGTTTTGTTCCCTGCCCTGCCCCTGCTTCTACTTCTATTCTTACTCTTAAGTTCTACACCCGGTGTCTGACTCTGCTCTGCCTGTGCCTCCACCACCTTTACAGACACCACAGCATTTTCATCCTTCTCTGCCTGGGGCTCTGTATCCCGAGTGGACTGAGACAACTGAGGTGACTGCTGCAGTGGCACAGACTGTGCCTGAGAAAGTGTTTCAGACACAGGTTCTGGCTGGACTTCGGGTGCTTTCTCCTGCTTTCCTTCTGGTTCGGCTTCCATCTCTGATTTGATAACCTTCTCCTTCTCGGGAGAAGAAACATGACACCCTTTTTCTGTCTGAGCATCGCCCGCTATTTTTGGTTCCACATCTTTGCTATTTTCATTTTCTACAGGCTCTACGCTATCTGCCTCATTCACTTCAGCCATGTCCTGGTCATTATCCACTGGCTGAATGTTTTCGTTCTCATCTTTTAAGACTATGACTTCCTCCTGCTGACTATCCTGTTGTTTGTCATTCTCCCACACCTCGGGAGTCTCTTCTACTTTAATCTCTATTTCTGGTTTCTGCTCTTCCTCTTCCTGTTCTTTCTCTGCATCACTCTGCCCTGAACCTGTTTTTCCCTTCTCCTCCCCTAACTCCTCCATTTCTATGTCATTGTGCTGATTACCTGTCTCCAACTCTTCCACCTGCTGAGCCGCCTTACCCTCTTCCTGCTCCTTGTTCTGTTCTTCCTTCTTTTCTTCATTCTGCACCTCCTGATGTTCTTTTTCCTTCATAGATTGTCTTCTGGGCCTGGCCTCCATTTTGTTAATCTGCTCTGCAAATTCATTTCTCCTGCTTTCAAAGAGTGCTGGGGAATAAAGGCACAAGTGGCAATTTCAGATCATCTACGGACACCGCAAGTCTATTCACCCCTTAACTATGAGCTACTAAGTTATCCAAGTGCTTTAACTTAGAAATCCCACATCCTTATTCGCTCTGAAGTAGCAAAGCCGTTCATGCATAGTGAAAACACTGCCAGTTACCTTAAGAAACCAAAGCAAAGGGGACAGTCAGCTCGGCTGAGTATCAGAACAGCAAAGCCCTAAAGCTAAACTAACGAAGAGGAGGTTTTTTGTATGATTAATCCAGCCAACAGTGTATCCAGGTGACACCTTACACATCCTGCTATTTATGGATTAACAAGGTTATGTTTCCTAAGGTAAACAGAAGACATTAAGAATCAGCACAAAGCTGGTTAGGTATTAAGAAAGCTCAAGTAAGCTCTTCAGACAGATGAGCTAACTTCCCTTCGCCCCCAGCCCCACACGTAAGGAAGAAAAGCTCCTTAAAAAAAGAAAACCCCCAATACATTTTCAGTTTAATGAACCAGAACAGTAGGACTGCCATCAACCGCAGTACTTTAAATTCTCTATAGTCATCCTGTGAAACAGAAACGAACACACATTAAAGTGAAAACAAACTTTCAATGCAATCGGCATCGAGTTCTAGTGCTGTGCTTACAGAAAAGCTTCTTGAATCCTTCGTAAAAACCCGCGTTTCCTTGGGTGTTTGATCCACAGAATCCGCTTAGCTTCTGCACTGATGTGTCGGGGTACTACAGCTAGTATGAAGGGTGCTGTTTTGACACACCTCTGAGATACTGCATACACCTCTTCTGACATTGTGCAAGACAATCAGAGCACATCCAACATAAAAATAAGTCACTAGAAAGAGTACTGCTCCCTTACGATGAACACCCATGTGATAACAGCCTGTCCCAACTGTGAAACTCAACTATTTAAGCGGAGACAATCTAAATTTGTATAGCAAACATCAAAGGGAAGCAAGAAGGGCATTTGTATGACGAGGGCCACTCACCATTCATCTTTCTCTGTGACTCTTCCATCAGCTTCTGGGTAGCAGGACACATTCTGCCAGGTATGTAGAACAAGTGGGGTTTTGTCTTCGTTCTTATGTATTTAATGATTTTAGCGTTATGCTCATTCCATTCTTCTTGCTGTGAAAGAAAATAAGCCTCAGATACAAGAGAACAGCTTACATTGGAGACAGATTAAGAGCAAAACAGGAACTCACCAACTGAGCAAGCTCAACCTTCTGCTCCAGCAACCGCAGCTCTGTCTGTTTAGCTCGTCTTTCTTCAAAAAGCTCTCGCCTTTCATTTTCCACTTGTTTTCTCTCTTCCTCTGCCTGCACTTCAAGCTTTTGTTCTATTTCTTGTCGTCTTTTTTGCTAAGATAAAAGAAGTAAAAATCTCCAGTTATTTAGTTTTCCTACATCACACAGTATTAGAGATTGCAAGAGATCTTGAATGATCATCCAGTCCAATCCCCCTGCCACAACAGGATCCCCGAGATCCAATCACACAGCAACAGGCCAGGCAGGTTTGGAACATCTCCAGTAAAGGAGAAGCACCCCTGGGCAGCCCCTTCCAGGGCACTATCACCCTCACAAGGAAGAAGTTGCCTCCCCTCTTGATGTGGAGCCTCTTCTGTTCCAGCTGACACCCAGAGTCCCTTGTCCTAGCATTGGGTGCCACTGATCCTTCTGACACTCACTCTTTCTGTATTGATCAGCAGCCATGGGGTCACCCCTCAGGCTCCTTTTTTCCAAGCTCAAGAGCCCCAGCTCCTCAACCCTTCCTCAGCAGGGAGCTGTTCCCTTCATCATCCTTGTGGCTCTGCGCTGGACTCTCTCAAGCAGTTCTGTCCAGAACTGGACACAACATTCAAGACAGGGTTTTAGTTTGCTCTGCTTAAAGTGTTGGCTTATTTACTCCACTAAATTATTACTACAAGCACACGGAGAAATATTTCCTGTACCACAGGTAAGGGAAGAAACAGGTGCCATTGCTTGCTGGCACCTAAAATTTTGTGGATTAACCATAAAACTCAAGGCCACTGTGGACTCCTGTCTGCTTTTCTATCATTCAATTTGTATTTGAAATGTTAATAGAAGCTTCAACGTGTTTTATTCTTCCCAAGGGCATCAAAAGAGAAATAGATTTCAGGTACCCTGCTCAGAGGAGAGGAAAACTCAGCTCTCCCAGAAACTAATGAAGGGCTGCGGACTGGGGTTTGTGATCCACAACACTGATCAGACTAGCAGCCAGTGCTCAGATTGTACAACAGCTGCCTAATAAGGAAATACAATTTAATGCCAGGACAGCACAACAACTGCATGGTACTCAGGCTCCTCAGGCTTGTCTTGATGATGTTTTTGTGCACAAAGAGGACAATGCATATAAAGTTTCAAAAAAGTTGTAAAGAGAGGAAACTCCTCCTAGCCTGTTGATGCCAACACACACAAATCTAGATTAGACAAGGGCTGCGCGTTTCCAGACCATCCTAGCAGGGACCTGCTGTTCTAAAGGCACCAGAGACCTTTGCTCATTGCTTTACATGGCAAGTTAGATAAAACAGCAGGGTATCCAAACACTGAATCTGAAGATAATCGATACCCACACAGCCACACACCGCTCAGGAAAGGTGAAGACTCTGTATCTGCTCAAACAGAACTTCCAAAGCGCTGGATTAAACCAAACAATAACCTACAGGTGCTGTTGCACCCACAGACAACACCACAGGGGATGTTCACTCCTATCTAACCACACGATCTGCTCTATTATAGAGCTAAAAGTAAGTACCCTCTCAGTAGCAACTGTGGACTCCTGTTTGAATTTTTGAAGAGTGCCCATCAGCAAGCCAAATATACGTCGATTCCTGAAGAGAAACAGAAAAAAGGAGGTTGAGATTCAGTTCAAGTACTGAGATTTTTGTTTGCATAAACAGTCAGTGAAACCTTCCACCTGAGACAAGTTTGTTTTTAAAGTCTCTCTGTTACTTAAGGCCTTTAGTAACAGGAAACATCCTGATGGTGTCAGCAGTCAAGGATATAAGTTACAGTGACAGATCGTATGTTGCTGAAGAGTAGGACACAGCACTTATCCACAACCCAGCACAGAGAGCACGGGGGAGTTTGGAAACATGCATGTTCTGCATCTGGAAATAAGAACTCGGCCATCAGGTCCAACCCTCCTGCTCAAGCACGATACAGATACCCCCAATCATCTTCACAGCTCTGTGATGAAATCTCAATTCTCTATCCCTCTTGAATTGAGGAGACCGGAACTGGACACAGTATTCCAGGTGCAGCATCACTAAAGCAGAATAAAGAGGTAGAAGAACCTCCCTTGATCTGCTAGGCACACCACTTTTAATCCCTCCCAACATCCTACTGGCCTTGTTGACCCCAAGGGCCCAGTGCTGATCCATCCTGAGTTTGTTATATGCAAGACCTCCAAGATCCCTCTCCCCGGGGTGCTCTCTAGCTGGTCACTACCCAACCTCTATTAATGCCTCCTGTTATTCCTTCCCAAGTGAAGAACTCTCCCCTTGTTTTTGTTAAAACTCATTCCATTTCTCTTAGACCAATTCTCCAGCCTGTCCAAATCTTCCAAAGTAGTTGAACAGCCACTGAGTGAATCGGCCAATCCACACAGTTTGGAATCATGAGCAAACTTGCTGAGTGGACACTTTATTCCATCATCAATATCATGAATGAAGATATTTAACAGCACTGGGCCCAGGACTACTGATGGCTGGGGGATACCACTGGTTACAACTCTCCTGGTGTCCCCTAAGGATCACTAAGAATTCTGAAAGCAAAGTAGTTAGAAACTGGTAATGGAAGCTATAGCAGTCTGTTAGAGGTGCTGGAACTGTAGAAGAAACAAGCAGTAAAAGAAACAAGCAAGTGTCTGTTCTGTGCTAACCGATCTGTGATCCTTATCAGAGCAGCTCTCTCCAGTCCTGTATTCCAGGTCTCATTCTATTTATTTGAGGTACTGACTGGTATTACACTAGGTGAGCTGCAGACTGAAGTAGATGGAGTCCAAGAGGCTGGAAACTATCACGTTTGATTTTCCAGCATCTTCCCAATCAAATTGCATTTCAGCAAGAATTTTTACCAGTAACCCCAGCACAAAGAAAATCTATGAAATACAGGGAAAAGGAGAAGGAGACAGGAAGAATTTAAAAAGCAGCAGGCAAAAGAAAGGGTCAGACTGCACAAGTCTGGATGCAGTAAAAGAAACACAATGGAACTACTACACTTAACAAAAGGGGAAAGCCCACACCTAGTTGCTTCCTTCAACCAAGAAAACAAATGAAGTACCAGGACAGCTCTAACAGTTCAAGCTGTGAAGTAACCAGTGAAGCCTGAGATTTCTTCTGGCTTACTGAAGGACCACTTACAACAGCACTAGCACACCAGTCCCTGTAGGTGGCCTGAGCAGCAAAAAGAACCCGTGTCCTGCCTGAAGTTCCCCACGTGGCAGTACTGCAGCGAAGTATTCTAAGAGGGATGATTCTTTAAACTCAATTTGATATCGTTATAGCACCTCTCCAGCATAACCTTTGGTACAGAACAGTAAGGTACCTCTAAAATCTAAAGCTACTCTGTATGCTAACACTCAGGACAGATTTCTACATACCTTTGTTTTCCTTTCTCATCCATATTTTGATCTTGTATAAGGTCTCGACGTGTTCGCTCTTTGGAGGTAGCAACGACAGAAGATGGCAACGCTGGCTGTGACACAGAAAAACAAGCAGCACTTTGTTCACATTCCAGGTCAGCAAGTTTTGTCCTGCCCAGCCCCATTTATCGTGTGTGTTACCTTTTTAATATCATCATCCTCTGCGTCGCTTTCTTGGCGTGATTCTCTTCTTGTCCGACGTTCTCCACCCAGCCTGAGGAAGAAACAGGTTAGTGGTCACTGGAAATTGTGTCTTTAGGATGGCATGGTCCTCAAATAATAAATATAATCAGCATCCGTGGCCAGAAGAACCCAGCAAAAACATCACCATTGTTCTGACCATAGGAAGGAGTATTGCACTGATAAAATTATTGTTGGTAAAATTGAAACTGAATACAAGCTGCACAGTAAAAGTCTAAAATACTTTACTTCAAAACACCCTTGGAATTTAGAACCATGTAATTGTTGTTTAGGTTAGAAAATGCCTTTTAAGATCATCAATTCCAACCATTTATTTCTTGGTTTTAATAGCTGCACTATTCCTATTAAATGGCTACTGGTGTAAGGGGATGGTGAGAGACTGAAATGCCTCAAGAAAGGGTGATCAGACACTGGACTGGACTGCCCAGGGCACTGGGGGAGTCCCCATGTCTGGAGGTGTTGAAGGACAGACTGGCTGTGGCACTCAGTGCCCTGGTCTGGCTGATGGGGTGATGTTAGGTCATGGGCCGGGCTTTTGTAAAAAGGTATTTTGGGAAAAGGTAACTTAGCCAATTACCTAGAAAACAGGTAAGAAGGGGGCAGAGCACTTAAAACTTGAGAATGTGGATGAACTGAGTCTTTAACAGAGAACAACTAGGCAGCGCACTGTTTACAGCTCTCACTTGCAGCTTTATGGCACATCCCTGCCACTTCACAGTACTCAATCTGCTTAAGTCAGAAACTGAAAAGCAAGCCTTGGAATGAAAGCTTGGAGTCAGTCACATCTGATAGGTCTGCATCCATGTGTGAAAACTCAAAATCACAGTCACACTGCGCATGTTCAGTTTATTCAGCAGAAGATGTCAGCCATCCTTCATGTTGGCTGCAAACCAGGTCTGGGCTACTGGGCAGAAAATAATGGACTGAGCACCAACTCAAATGGGAAACCCCAACAGTCTTCGTATTGGTGTATCTTACACATTTCCATCAAGTCTTGAATACACAATCTCTGATGAAGACAGTGGAAGTCATGAGCTACTAACAGCTATTGAATTTAAGCATTTAAAATCTACCGTCATAAATTCTCACACTGAAAGAAGCAAGTTGTCTGTACCCACCTACTGCTTGCACCTTCAAGATCCCTCTGTTTGGCTGGGGGTCCTCCTCCACTATCAGAGAATCCACGCCTGAAATGAAACATTGGTGATCTCAGAATATTTGAGGTTAAACTCAGCTCCACCACCTTAGGCCTGCACAACCAAACGGTACTTTGCCTTTGTGGTCACCATGGTAAAACCACATTTTCATAGGCTAGTGAGGTCACACTCTGAGTACTGGCTCCAGTTTTGGGCAGATCAATACAAGAGAGATATTGAGCTGCTGGAGCAATTGCAGAGGAGTGCAGCAAAGCTGGTGAAGGGCCTGGAAAATAAATGTTACAAGGAACAACTGAAAGAGCTGGGGCTCTTCAGTTTGAAGACCTCATCACTTCCTACAATTATCTGAGGGCATGGCATGGAGAGTTTGGGGCTGGTCTCTCCTCACAAACAGTTAGTAACAGAACAAGAGGGAATGGGTTCAAACTACAACAGAGGATGGTCAGACTGAACACCTGGAAAAATTTCAAAGAAAGAGTGGTCAGGCACTGGAACAGGCTGCCCAGGTTATAGCTGCCATCCCTGGACATGTTTAAAGATTGTTTAGATGTGGCATTGAGGCATCTGGTTTAAGGATGAATTTTTATAGAGAAGGGGTGACGGCTGGACATGATTCCAACCAAAGCGATTCTGTGAATAATTCAGGTTTGAATTAAGATCATCAGGTCTATAATCATTTTATGCTGCAATAAAGTGTTTCAACAACTAATTTTTCAGACTTCAACTTCTGCACTAATTCAAGTGCACAGCTACACCTCAACAAGGAGTCTCATTATATTCAAGTGTTCACACATACAATAATTTTCAAGCTGCATGAAGCAGCAGCTTGATACTGAAATTCAACCAAAACCCTCTGCATCACTACGTACCCCATTAAGAAACAGCAAAAAATTGGCCTTTGAATTCCAGTTGAGGTGGAGGAAGAGAAAAACCTACAGTGGAACACTAACAGTTTTACCTACATGTTTTAAAATTCTTACCAACTACATTTTTTTTCTATTCTTCCCGGAAAAGAAGACATTAGTTTCTCATTTATAAATTGATTCAGAAGGAATAATGTCCCAGATACCACAAAACACCTCCTTAACTCTTGAGGGTCCCCCTTACTTTTCAGGTTAAGGGCTGAAAGGTTCAGGGGAAAAAAACAGCAGTTTGAACTTGGTACACTTCAGAATGAATGAGAAGCTGCTTTGAAACCCAAGTTATGACCCAAAACCCCAAGTACCAGCTGGCTTTGATGCTCAGTCGAGCAGCACTACAAGGAGCAGGAGGCTCAGACCAAGAAACACAGTCCTTTCCAGTGCAAAGAGAGCAAATCACTTACAAGGAAAAGATTAGAAGAGCCGTAACTGCCCGTTCCTGCAGCTCCTTACCTTAGCAATAAGCTCCCACGACCTCTACCTCCACCAGGGCCTGCGAGGGCTAAAAGTCTGTTTTGAGGGGGCCTGCGGAACACGGATGGAACCCTCGGTTAGCGGAACGTGCTCCCCCTCCCACCTTCCCCACAAACCCTGGGCCGCCGCAGCCCCAGGAGCCCGCGGCCATCCCATTCCCTCGCTCCACCCCCTCCCGCCACTGTCACGGGCCCAAAGCCCCGCAAGACGGGAACACGCCACGAGGAAACCACCAGGCCCAGCGCGGGAGAACGGCGAGCACCCCCCTCGCTTGCACCAGGCCTCACCCCACCCCGCTACCCCGGTTCCCGCCCTTTCCTTCCCCGCCTCACCTCACATCGTTGGGGTCCCGACCCGTGAGCTTGCGGATGTTCTCGTCCACATGGCGCAGGCTCTCCTTGGCCTTTTCCAGCTGCTCCTGCAGCGCCCGCACCGCAACCGCCATCCTGACCGCCGCGCGCGGCCTAACCGGGCCCGGCCGCGAGGCACCGCTGGGTAACGGGGAGGAAGGCGGGAGAGAGAGGCAGAGCACAGCCAATAGCCGGTCAACGGCGCGCTCTGACAGCCAATCAGCGGGAGTTACACTGGAAAGGGTCACGCCCCTTGGGAACCCTCCTTGAAGGCGCCAGCTAATCACAGGGCTCGTAAGCAGACTGGCATCCCGACCGACCAATGGCCGAGAAGTTATGGTTGGAGTGGCATTTCTGAAAGCGAATCTGAACTCACGTATCGCTCCACGTAGACCAATCGCAAAGCCGCTTCGAGGACGTTTCTCCCCACCCGCCTAGGCCTCACCTCACTTCCCCATTCGCACTCAAACGGCTGGCG
>VZRI01004999.1:0-18954 GCA_013397515.1 Upupa epops | reverse complement strand
CTCCTCCGTCCATGATCCGCCCCGACAGGACCGGCCCCCACGGGCACCGCCTCAGCGTGGCCACCGCGCAGGCGCCGGGAGGGGCTGGCTCTCGCGAGAGCGGCCTGGCCGGAGAAGGGGCTGGAAGTCAGTGAACGCTTAATGACAGGGTCGTGGGGGCATTAGGGATCGGAAGGGACCTCGGAAGATCATCCAGTCCAATCACCCTGCCACAGCAGGATCACCCAGACCCAGTGGCACAGGAACACAGCCAGGCGGGGCTGGAACGTCTGCAGAGAAGGAGACTCCACAGCCCCCCTGGGCAGCCTGGTCCAGTGCTCCGGGACCCTCCCTGGGAAGAAGGTCCTGCTGATACTGATAGGGAACCTCCTCTGTTCCAGCTGGCACCCAGTGCCCCTTGTCCTATCCCCAGAAGCCCTTGAGAAGTGCCTGGCTCCAGCCTCCTGACACCCACCTCTCACACGTGTATAGACATGAACGAGGACATCCCCTCAGTCTCCTCCAAGCTCGAGATCCAGCTCCCTCAGCCTTTCCTCCTAATAATACACGACCCGTTCTTGGAAAGCTTTGGGGCCGGTGATTGAAATCAGTTACTTTACAGTTAATTTGTGTATATTTAACCAGCTGTCACTTGGGAAGGGTTTGTGTGTGGTTAACTTAACCCTGTCAGTGCTGGAGTCAAAGGTCTTCCCCAGCCCAAGATTCTCTACCCATAGTGGGAAGGGGTGTGTGGAACTAGATGGCCTCTAAGGTCTCATCCAACCAACCCCATTCCATGATTTTATAACTCAGTAATGCTGTTTTGATGCTATTACTGTTGGAATTTACCTAAATCCTTTCATGCAGGACTCTAATCCAAATAAGAAACAAGGTGGCATTAGTACAAAGGGGGGTTGTTTCTCATGTAAGATTAAAAACAGAAAGAAAGCACCCTAATAACTTACAGTTTGTGTTTTGAAATCCTTGTTACTCTGACTATCTGAGTATTACTTTTGCTACTAGTTCTGCCGCCTGAGAAATTGTGCTGCTATCCCATCCAGCAGATCAGAGCAGCTCTGAAGAGGACCATAAATTCTACAATGGATTAAGTTGCAAGGGACCTTATATAATAAAAAAAAGCTATGCTTTATTTTTTTCACATCTATTTCTTCTCTTTTATCTTGCAAGGCTGTGTCTTGGCCATTCTGAACAAACACCTATCCTAACTCCTCCTCTCCATTGACTTTTGTTTGCTTTAAGGTGTTTCCAAACCCTCTTACGTGTAACAAGGAGTTTTAATTCTGCAACCCGGATCTAACGTCCCAGTTGGGTACACAACAGCTGCCGTCACCACTAGTCACCAACTCAGACCTGCTTAGCTAAATCCACGGTGGGATCTCCAGGAAGGCTGATCCATGGCTGAGACAAAGAATTTGGTGAGTCCAGCTGGAAAAAGATCTCTTTGACTACTTGGGGAATATTCAACCTTTTATTTTTCTATTTGTTGTCAAGAGTGCTGAACAGAAAGGGAATGCAGATACATTGATACACCTGATTTACACTCTGTCCTCACACTGCTTTTTCTGCAACTCCCCACTGATACTTTTAAAATGAAGTACTGTCTTTTTTATTCTTACAGACAGGCTTCCATGGGAAATACAGTCATTCCCAACACTATTCAACCAACAAAGCTGATGCTGTGGCTACCACTTAGAACTCAGTGGAGGAAGAAGAAAAAGGAACACTTAGAAATGAGTCTTCTTTCTTCTCAACTGCCTAGGCCTTGTGGAAGAATGTTTTCCCAAAGAAACGGTGAGTGATTAGAAAAAGAATAAATCTAACATGGAAACTAAAGATTCTGCATTAAGAGAAACTAAACTCTTTTCACTGTACATTCTAGCACAGTGAGAGAGAAAAGTCTTCTGTGGTAGGATCCTGTTTTCTGATGGTATTTTAGCTTCTCCTAGCTTTTCTAAGAGGTGTGCACCATTGTAACAGCTGTTCCTTGAAGTTCAGACGAGCGGATTGTGTCATCGTGTTATGATATTTAATTGTCCTCTTGACCCCTTCAAAATGCAAGCTAACTTTTATTTGTAGGGAAATTTCTGAAGGAAAGTTTCTAGTTCTGCCTTCTTCCCCTTAAAGCATCTTTAACTGTCAGTTGCCTCTTTGTCTCTTGCTGTCTGTAAAGTTGTGACTTGTGGTCTCAGTGTAACTTCCTGACAACATTTCACAGAGTATTCGGGTGCTTTTGGAATTACAACACTGTGTTGCTTCCTGTGCAAGCTTAAAGTTTACCCTGTTGAGGGGTTTTTTAGTTTGTGGGTCTGGGGTTTGTTTTACAAACGGAGGACGTTAAGCTACTCCTGCTTAACACTCCCACAAGCGGCAGTGAGATTTGTGGACGTGGACATTGAAACTCCCTCCCCTTCGGCTGTGAAAATCCCTCCCATGTTCACCTGCTCATGTTTTCAGTCTGCTGGAGATAGCCAGGGCATGGAAATTCTATTAGAACTACAGTTGGATAAGGATGGTTTAGTCATTTATGTCTTCTTGGTACCCCAAGCATCTCTTGGAGGATGCAGCAGTCAGCAGAGCTCAGCTCTCCCCCATGGGAGACAAAGAAGAGCGGTTCCTGTTCCCTCACCTTTTGTGGCAGCTTGTTTAAAATGATGCTGAAGTGTCCTGAAACCCAGGAGTCACTGTAACTTGGATTTTTGAGCAAAAAACAACCAAACACCACATCATAGAAATAAAAAAAGCCCAGCCGTAGAAAAACTGTACAGTTACAGCTGTGTGCAGATAGTAAATACATTCATGTTATGTAAATAGCCACGAGGCGAGGTACTGCCTTGGGAATATAATTTGAACACATTTTTCAATAGGATTTCAAGATAGCTGACAATATAATCTCAAAAGATGTTTTGCAGTATAAATTCAATACAGCTTCGAATACAGAATTTCAATACTGTCAAATATCAGTTCAACAGATGGAGAAATAAAAGTATATCTGGAGAAATGCAGCATCTCTATCTTTTTCAATATATTGTCAGGATAATATATTTTCAGTATAAATTCAATATATTTTCAATATAATTTCTAGATATTGTTTCTATATACTTTTTCTAGTGTAACTTCTGTATATTTCCCAGTATAATTCCTATATATTTTCCATTTTAATTTATATATTTTTTCCATTTTTATTTCTATATATTTGCAGTATAATTCCTAAATATTTTCCATTATAATTCCTATATATTTTCCAGTATTTCTATATTTTTAGTGTAATTCCTATCCATTTTCTATTATAATTTCTATATGTTTCCGGTATAATTCCTATATATTTCCCAGTATAATTCCTATATATTTGCAGTATAATTACATTTTCCATTATAATTCTATATATTTTCAATATAATTCCTATATATTTTCTAGTATAATTCCTATACATTTTCCATTATAATTTGTATATATTTGCAGTATAACTCCTATATAAACTCCAGTATAATTTCTCTATCTTTTCAGTATAAATCCTATATATTATTCAGTATAATTCCTATATATTTTCCATTTTAATTCCTATATATTTTCCATTTTAATTCCTATATATTTCCCATTATAATATCTATGTATTTTCAGTATAATTCCTATCCATTTTCTATTATAATTTCTATATGTTTCCGGTATAATTCCTATATATTTCCCAGTATAATTCCTATATATTTTTCAACATGTCAGTACCTTTTCCAGTATCATTTCGGTATATTTTCACTGTAACTCCACTATATTTTCAGCATGGAATCAATCTATTTTTTAACAGAAGCTCAGTATATTTTTCAATAGATTTTCAATATCCTTTCCACGTCTTCCCCCCGCCCCAGGCACCCAGAACAAGCCCATCAACGACTCTCCAGGCTGCCATACACACACACCGGGTGGACAGACCGGGGTGAACCCAGGCTCCCCCGGAAGGACCCCCGGAGCCGCCGGGGATGCGGGAGGGCTCCGGCCCCGCCTGCCCCGCCGCTCTCTGCCCCTTGACGTGGCGCGGCCCCTCCCGTCAGCCATGTTGGTTGCGTGAGGGCGGGGAGCAGCGGCGGGACGCGGGGTGAGCTGCCGGGGTAGGCGCTGGGGGTGACGGGGGGAACCAAGGCTCCTCGCTGAGGAAGTGGGGGGCACCTAGGGCCGGGCTGGGGAGCGGGGCCAGGCTGTGTGTGTGTGTGCAGCGCGGGGNCCCTTCTCCCCCTCTCTCCTCCCTTCTCCCCCTCTCTCCTCCCTTCTCCCCCTCTCCCCACCCCGCAGCTCCCCAGTCCCCAGGTCGTGTTGTCTCAGGCAGGAGACAGAGCTGAAGCTGCACGGAAATAGTGTTTGGGCAGCCCTGCCGCATTTGGGTTCTGCGTTGGGGATTTTTATTAACCTGGGTTATTACCTACACTGGTTATTTAGAAAAAAACCAAACCAAGTTGTGGGTGAACAGGGCTGGGAGAGCAGGTTTGCAGGGTTGGCTGTGTTAGAGTGGTGAAAATGAAGTCGTTAGGTTGTCAGTGTGACAATTTGGTGGTTTTTTAGGTAAATATGAAGCCATTCTCACCCTGTGTCCGAGTTCCTCCTGAGAACTAAGAGAGATTAGGATCTGAAATGCTGATTTTGGTATAAAAATAACTCGGGTTTTAGTAACAATCTCTTTTACCATTTTAATGGTGTGTAATTAACTGAAATAAGAGGTTTGTTGTAAGAGAAATGCACACGGAACTGTAAGGATTTAGTGGTCATATGAGGGGCTCTGGGTCTTAAAATACCATAGGGATAAATGTTGAGGGGTTGTTTGTATGTTTCCAAGCATTGTTTTGCTGCTCTGCACTGGGATACATTTATGTGTGACATGTACATGTTTCAAGGCACTGAGACTGAAGGAGGAGCTTTTAGAATTCATAAACAATTATTACTGTTTGCTGTTACCTCAAAACACAGGCTTTTCAAAGCAATGTCTTCCCAAACTGTCACTTTCCAAATAGCCCTTTGCTTTTGCTCAGTTTTACCTCATGCCCCTTGGCCTTGTAGCCACTGGAGCAAAGGTGACCCGTGGAAGAGCTCTCCTGCCCAAAGTCCCTGATGGCTCCCTGTGTTGCAGTTGCCATGGCACCACAGATTTGCTCATGGTACTGTAAAATCTGACAAAACCTCACTCAGTATGTGCTATAAACTTGACTGCAGCAGGTATTTGGAAACTGTATATAAACCTGATGGGATTTGGGTTGTGGGGAGCTCACTTGCTTCCTGCTGCCTTTCTTAGATGCTTCCAGGCACCTGTTGAGCTCTTCAGATGTGCCTGTTCCCCAGCTGCTGAGGAGCTGTAGCTGAGTGTTTAGAACCTTAGGCTGCTCCCCAGAGTGGTAAATGTGAGTCAAACAGTCGTTCAGAGGCACTGAGTAAAGTATCTTTGCAGCATGATTGATACAGGCATATTTAGGCGAATAACTTTATGCTGTTTGGTTCTTAAGAGAAGTTGGGAATGATTCTTGGATAATGAACAGAATGAATAACTAAATACATGAGTGAAAACCCTTCAAACAGCGTGTTGGGCTTTTTGTAATCAAGACTTTTCATAGTGTTAGTGTGCTGCATGCTCTCTGCTCTGACCACCCTAAAATTATTGCTGGAGTTGTTGCTTAAGTCATGAAGTGAGCAGAAGATGGACTGCTTTAACCCTATTTATCTTACTATATATAAAATATTCCTTTGGAGGCGTCACTGCATCCTTGGAGTCTTAATTTCTTTTTATATCACCTTGGAATTCTGTGCATTGCTTTTAGGATTTGACAAACGCTCCTCAGTGTTCATGGACTGTAATTCCCAGTATGCAAACGTGTGATCATTGTGAAGTACGTTCGGTATTTAAGTGGCTCAAAATGTTTTCAGCATCCTGCTAATGGTTATCTTTTTATTTTAGCGATAAACAGAGAAGGCAACCATGACCACCTTCCTGGAATTTATCCAGCAGAATGAGGACAGAGATGGAGTTAGATTCAGCTGGAATGTTTGGCCCTCAAGTCGTCTTGAAGCCACAAGAATGGTTGTGCCAGTAGCTGCCCTCTTCACACCACTGAAGGAACGGCCAGACTTGCCCCCTATTCAATATGAGCCAGTGCTCTGCAGCAGGACCACGTGTCGAGCTGTTCTGAATCCATTATGGTAAAGTTGCACATACAGCATGCCAACATTGTACCTTACAGACAGGCTTTAGGGTAGTGCCAGTTAAACTGTGGAGTAGTCATGGGTAAATTTCAGTTGAAAGCAGATGAAGTAGTTTGTATTTCGGGTGTTGAATCACCATCCCTGGGTGTGTTTAAAAGTTATGTGGATCTGTACTTGAAGGACATGGTTTAGTGTAGGCTTGTACAGGTAGGTTAATGGTTGGACTTGGTGATCTTGAAGATCTTTTCCAACATAAATGGTTGTGGTTGTATCATTCTTTTGTCATTCTAGTCCCAGGCGTCTGGAAAAGGAACAGAGCAGTCTCTAAGGTGGGGTTTGATAGACATGGGCAAGATACTGAATGATGGTGAGAAATAAAAGAAATCCTAGAGACCAAACTCAACTTCATGAATGAGTTCATAGATTCATAGTCTGGTTCCAGTTGGAAGGGACCTTAAAGATCATCTAGTTCCAAACCCCTGCCATGAGCAGAGACACTTCCCACTAGACCAGGTTGCTCAAGGCCCCATCCAGTCTGGCCTTGAACACTGCCAGGGAGGGGCCATCCATAACCTCCTTGAGCAGCCTGTGTCTCAGCACCCTTATCGTGAAGAATTTTCTCCTGAAAAGTCGACCCTGCTTGGAACAAAAAGTGTNGCACCCTCATCATGAAGAATTTCCTCCTGAAAAGTTGACCCTGCTTGGTACAAAAAACAGTTTCAAAGCAGATGTAAAACTGTGTTTCAGCACTAAACAGATGTGGGCTGATTCTACTGGGAAGTCAGATTTAATGTAAGCATTGACAACATGTAGGTTTCTCTTAGGATGCAGATACAACTTTGTAAGACGTCACTATGACATGAAAATGAAACCTGTGGATTTTATTTTAATGGTCTGAACACCAAGATAAAGGTATTCTAGGGTCATTGGAGGAAACGGCATTGTTCGTGCTACATAAGCTTTTCTTACTGTATTTTTCCAGCCAAGTGGATTATCGAGCGAAACTATGGGCTTGCAACTTCTGTTATCAGAGGAATCAGGTAAGAAGATGAAATGTTTAGGATATAGAACAGCTTTCTGATCAGGGAAAAGTGAACACCCTCATTTTTCAAATCACAGTGCCAATGAAAGCATGAGCATGCAGCTCTGTCTTCACAGATTGCATGGAGGGGTTTTTTGTGATTGCAATAATCAACATCTGTTCCAGAGGGAAGTGGTCTACACGCATGTGTTTGGTTTTATAAGTGTTGTATCTTTTATTTATACTTATTTTCTGTATTTTTATTTGCAGTTTCCTCCTACCTATGCTGGCATATCTGAAATGAACCAACCAGCTGAACTCTTGCCTCAGTTCTCCAGCATCGAATATGTAGTGCAGGTAAAATCATTAACTAAGGTCTAAAACCTCACAGAAATCTTTAATTTCAGTTCAGTTTTATTTCTTCACTGTATTTTAATGACTGAGGATTCACGCATGCTTGTTAGTGGATTGAACATTGTTGTAATCTTGGAGTACCCCCTCAGCCAGTCTGCCTGGGTCTGAGTCTGTTTAACCTAGAAAACTGAGGGGGGATCTTATCAATGCATATAAATATCTTGAGGGTGAGTGTCAAGAGGATGGCTTGGACTCTTTTCAGTGGTGCCCAGTGGTAGGATAAGGGTCAGGGGGCAAATTGGAACACAAGAAGTTACACCTGAACATGTGGAAAACCTTCACTTTGAGGGTGACAGCCCTGGAAGGGCTGCCCAGGGAGATTGTGGGGTTGCCTTCCCTAGAGATATTCAAAGGTCACCTGAACATGTTCCTGTGAAACCTGATCAAGGAGAACCTGCTCTGGTAGTGGGATTGCACTAGATGATCACCAAAGGTCCCTTCCAAGCCCTAACATTCTGTGAATCAGTTGGAAAGAACACAGTGATGGCCAGTAAGACTGGTTTGAGAAAGAAAGAGAGGTCCCTTCCAAAGGCAGTGTTGCTTTGAGGAGTGTTTCTTTACCAGGAGCTTAATTCGCTCTTGTGCCAGCGGTTTGCTCATCGCTGTGTCTTTCACTTTCATCTAGCAGTTGATTCGTCTTTCATTAATCAGTTGAATTTCAGTTTGTATGTGAATGACTATGGGTTAGTGATCAGACTAGCTGGCTTAGAGAATACAGCTAATGCTTATGTTTGATTTTTAATCTTCAGCCTTTTTTTAAGGGTAAAAGTTATCTGGATAGAAATTCAAAATGCGATGCCAAACCTCAACATTGCCATTGCAAATCTGTAAACTCTCAATTCCATTTTTGAGATTTATAATGTATAAGGCTTCAGTGGGGTGTTTGGATTACCAAAGGTCCCTACTAAACAGAGTCTCTTACTGTTTGCCAACTTCTGTAGTGCAGAGGAAAGGAGATATTTGCCCATCATACTTAAGGGAGAATAAAAGAACCAGTGATTTCTAGGGGAAAATGATGAGGTGAAATGCCAGGGAATGTCATCAGGTTGGAATAGTTTATAATTTCAAACAGCTTTGTGACTGTTCTGTTCACTTTGAGCAATAAAAGCTCATTGTATATCAACCTAGATAATTACTACTTGAAAGTAGTCATTAACTGCTACTAAATAATTATTACTTGAGAGTAATAATTAAATTAGATGGGGCATTGACATGATTGGTATGATCAAAGGTAACACTTGCACAAAACACACTTGGAGTTGTTCATTTTGGATCCTGTATCTATCGCAGGATTTGATTTTCATGTGGTTGTGATTGTGTTTCTTACAGCGTGGGCCTCAGATGCCTTTGATATTTCTTTATGTGGTGGATACTTGCATGGAAGATGAAGACCTGCAAGCTCTGAAGGAATCCATGCAGATGTCACTTAGTCTCCTGCCTCCAACTGCATTAGTAGGTCTCATAACTTTTGGCCGAATGGTGCAAGTTCATGAGTTGGGCTGTGAAGGAATTTCCAAAAGTTACGTCTTCAGAGGAACAAAGGACCTAACTGCAAAACAGCTTCAGGTATCACACAAAAGCACGCAAAAAGAAATCATCAAAGCGATGATAATGAATGATTTCAAAGAGTCTGTACAGTGTGTAATAAAATCTTTGACTGCAGGAAATGCTGGGGCTGACCAAAGTAGCTGTTTCACAAGTCGGTCGGGGTCCTCAAGTGCAGCAACCACCACCTTCTAACAGGTACCGTACTTAAAACATCTAAAAAACTAGCCTGACTGCAGTGATTTACTGGCTGAGAGCGACCTGGCAGTACTGGATGACAACTGGCTGAACAGGAGCTAGAACAGTGCCCACGTGGCATGAATGGCCAATGGTGTCTCAGCAAGAGTGTGGCCAGCAGGACTAGGGAAGTCATTCTCGCCCTGTCCTGAGCAGTGATGAGGCCTCCCCTTGAGTCCTGGGGGCCGTTCTGGGCCCCTCACTTCAAGAAAGATGTTGAGGTATTGGAGTGGGTCCAGAGGAGCAATGAGACTGGGGAAGGAACTGGAGGGGCAGTGTTCTGAAGAAAGGCTGAGGGAGCTAGGGGTGTAGCCTGGAGGAGATTCAGGCTTATCACACTCTATAACTACTTGAAGGGAAGTTGTAGCTGGGTAGGATTCAGGCTCTGCTCCCAGGCAACTAAGGACAGGACAAGAGGGCAGGGCCTTGAAGCTGCCAGGTGAGGATAAGGTTGGAGTGAGGAAAGGGTGCTCAGACCCTGGAGTGGACTGCCCAGGGCAGTGGTGGAGTCCCCATTGCTGGAGGTGTTTAAGGACAGATTGGACGTGGCCCATAGTGCCCTGGTCTGGCTGTTACAGTGATGCTAGGTCCTGGGCTGGGCGAGCTCAGAGAGCTTTTCCTGCCTCAGTGATTCTGTGATTGTGTGATTCTGTAATGCCTTGCATTTCTTCACAGATTTTTGCAACCGGTGCAGAAAATTGATATGAATCTTACTGATCTCTTGGGCGAGCTGCAGCGGGATCCTTGGCCCGTTCCGCAGGGAAAACGGCCCTTACGTTCTTCTGGAGTGGCTCTTTCCATAGCTGTAGGGCTCCTCGAGGTAACAGGTCCAAGTACAGTTGTTCTAATATATAAACAGATTGTTTTGTTACAGAGAAGCTGCCACAATCAATGGGTAAAAACCTTAGTAATTGATGTGTGTTGGATTAGCATGATGATTCTGATGGGTGTGAGCCCTTACTCCTATAGAATAATTGTGTTGATGTATTGTAATGAGGCAAAACCAAGACTTTTTAGTAACATCCAATTTAATTTAGGGGAGAGAGTAAGTATTGTTAGAATCCTATCAGCATAACTACCCATGAGCTATTTCTTTAGCTCTGCTTGTAGCAGAACCTGATGGCTGTGTTTGTCTTTTATTTCCTGTAGTGCACGTTTCCTAACACTGGTGCCCGTATCATGATGTTCATTGGGGGACCAGCCACGCAAGGACCTGGCATGGTTGTAGGGGATGAACTGAAGTTACCTATAAGGTCGTGGCATGACATTGAGAAAGATAACGCTAAATACGTTAAAAAGGGTACTAAGGTAAGAGCTGACCATGGGTAATCAGCTGTGAAATGCTGTTGGTAGTAGCAAATACGTCAAGGGATGGGAGTTGAGTGGTTTGCCTGTCTCTGGTGGTATTTCTTCAGCAGGTTCAGTATATTGAGTTAGGACTTTCTGTAGCTCACATCGAAGTTTTTTGGGGTGTTCACAGAATCTTAGGGATCAGAAGGGACCTCAAAAGGTCATTCAGTCTGATCCCCCTGCCACAGCAGGATCCCCTAGATCCAGTTGCACAGGAACAGTCCAAGCAGGTTTGAAATGTCTCCAGAGAAGGAGACTCCACAGCCTCCCCCGAAGAACCCCTTCCATGGCTCTGTCACCCTCACCAGGAAGAAGTTTCTTCTCCTCTTGATGTGGAACCTCCTCTGTTCCAGCTGACACCTGGTGTCCCCTGTCCTAGCATTGGGTGCCCCTGAGCAGAGCCTGGCTCCTTCCTCCTGACACCTGCCCTTTCCATCTTGATCAACAGTCATGGGGTCACTCCTCAGGCTCCTTTTTTCCAAGTTCAAGAGACCCAACTCCTTCAGCCTTTCCTCTTGGTTTGTCAGAAAAGGCTTATGTGACAAATGATTTCTCTGTAAGACAGCTGCTCAGAGCTGTCCCTGTGGTTGTGGAGTTCCTGTCATTTTAAATGTACTGGGGCAGGTGAATGGCACCCAAAACCTGTTGAACTCATTTTAACAGATTATAATGGAACTGACAAGCGATCAGCTCAGTCTCAGGCACCTGTCGTTATTGCACATGAGATTAGAAAGAGAAAGTGAGTTCTGTGCAGTGGATCTTGTACTTCAAGTTTAAAATATAAACAACGAAGTAATTTTCTAGTTTAAGTAGCAACCGTTGGTCTGTCCAGTGTGAGTCAGGATTGATCTGAGCTGCTCAGAAAAAACCCCCAAGTGTTGAATAATTCCAGTCTTAATTTCAGCTTCAGGATTAAAAACACTCTGTAGCTTGTATTAGTCTGTGATGTGAGTGATGTCTGAAAACATGGGGAGTTTAGGATTCAGTATGAGGACAGTTGATGTAATCAATCGCCACAAACTGTATTTTCATTGTGCATATAGCATTTTGAGGCCCTGGCGAACCGGGCTGCAGCAAACGGTCATGTTATCGACATATACGCGTGTGCATTGGATCAGACTGGTCTGCTGGAGATGAAATGCTGTCCCAACTACACCGGGTAGGTGCCTGCTCATTTTTAAGAGGTGTGAAAAGACTTCTTTGACAGGAAGCAGTTACCTCCTCACAGGGGCACAGCTTCTGATTCTCCCTGTGCCTATTTGAGCAACCACCTGAAAACTTACTGCGATGTTCCAGTCCATCGGCAGTGGCTGCTGGGAGGATGGAGGCTCCTTTTTCACAAGGAGTCCTGTAGAAAGGACAAGGGGGAATGGTTACAAGTTGCTCCAGGAAAGATTCCAGCTGGATTCAAGAGGAAAGTTGTTCATGCTGAGAGCTGTCAGACAGTGGAAGGGTCTCCCAAGGGCAGTGGGGGATTGCTCAGCTGTAGACAGTGTTAAGGCTCAGCTGGATAGGGTTCTGGGCCAGCTCATTTCAACTGGATCCTGCTGTAAGAGGTTGGACTGGATGATCCCTGAGGTGTCCCTCCCAACCTGCAAGCATGTGAACCTGATAACATATGTGGCTTCTTTCAGATGCAGTATTTGACCTGATAATGACAAAGTTATGAGNTCTAACCCTCCCCTGCCTCAACTGCAGAGCAGTGCCCCTGCTTCTGTCAGCAGGCACCAAGGACAAGAGGCCATCACCCCCCCCCCAACAACCTCCCTTCAGGGAGTTGTAGAGGGCTGTGAGGACCCCCTCAGCCTCCTTTTCTCCAAACTAAAGCTGCCCAGCTCCCTCAGCCTCTCCTCATATGACTGGTTCTCTAAACCCCTCCTGAGCCAGGTACCTCTGCTCTGGACCAGTTCCAGCATCTCCATGTCTTTCCTATCATGAGGGGACCAGACCTGAACACAGGACTCGAGAGGAGGCCTCACAAGGCTGAGTCCAAGGGCATGAGAACTCCTCTTCTGGTGCTGACCATGCTCTTCCTGATCCAGGCCAGGATCCTATTGACCTTCTTGGCCACCACTCTGTATTATCACAGTGACCTTAAGATGCTTAAACTTTTCAACTGTAGGCAGTGAGTGATAGTCTGGTTTAGCAGGGCAGAAATATGCCTTGCAGTGATTTGTTTAAACTGAAGGGTTTTGTTTGTTTTGTTGTTGTCCAGAGGCTACATGGTAATGGGAGACTCTTTCAATACATCTTTATTCAAGCAAACCTTTCAGAGAGTATTCACCAAAGATATGCAAGGACAATTTAAAATGGGATTTGGTGGCACTTTAGAAATTAAGGTAAGAACACAAAAAAACAGAGTCTTAGTGAAACACTGCTGTAGGCTGGCTACAAGCTATAGGATCTTTGCCTTTGAAGGGCATTGCTGTTATTCTCTCCCTATATTCCTGTAGTTCTGTGAACCTGTGAGTGAGTTATAATGTTCATCCTTCTTGCCCTGCATTCAGGAACAGCTGAAAATGAGACTAAACTTAATTTCTCAGCATCGGTAGTGAGTGTTTCTTGGGTTAAGGTCTGGGTTATCAACCTAGTTCATAGTCCAGAGCAGCATTACTTTCATTATCAGAATTCACTCTGACCAATGTTCATTTTCACCTCCACTCTTGTGAGAGCTCAAGAGCTGAATGTGCTGTAGGTACTGTATTCCATGATGCTCAAGTTTTACAGTCCTACCATGTGGAGGAAAACAGGGCTATTTTCTTGTTCAGCAAAAGTCTGTTTAAATTTCTATACTGGGACAAATCATTCCCTTCTTTTACCTGTTCTTGTGAATTTTGTTGGAAGATCCTGGACAATGCAGGAAGAGAGCCCCAGTTCTAGGTGTACGAATAACTTCAAGCAGGAAAGTGATGTTGAAAGAATGTAAACAGCTGGATTTTGCTTTTAGTGCAATACGTTTAGGAGATGGAGCATAAATCCTTCAGGGGTTATGTCCGGGTCTGTTTCACCGGCCTTAAGTTCTAATCTCATTTTATGACTTTTAATTATCTTACTAGAAAACACACATTACCTCATATGCTTTCTGAGCTTTCAGGATTGTAAATAACATCAGATTTCTCTGTGTTTTGATGTTCATGCTGCTTACTGGGACAATATACCTAGGTAATTCAGTGCAGAAACAGCACATTCAGGGCTCTCCAAGGGTATCAAGTGTTGTTACATGGATAACGTTTCCAGGAGCCTGATAGGCACGGAGGTTTTCCTTTTATTTTGATAAAATAAAAATCTATTCTTCTTATATATTCTCATATTAATCCATTTTTCCTTCTAAACATGAAGACTTCAAGAGAAGTGAAGATTTCTGGAGCCATCGGACCCTGTGTCTCCCTCAACTCTAAAGGACCCTGTGTCTCAGAAAATGTAAGTAAACTTTGCTGAAAGTCAAGATAATGACCTGCTGGGGAAAAAAGAAAAGGATTGAGGATTTCTGGGTTTGAAGAGAGGGTGAAACTTTACAGCAGTGAGAGAAATAGTGTTTACTTTTTACCTATTTTAAATGAAATACATACAAACCCTGTAGTACCTGCAAGTACCCCAAACGTCGTACGTATAGAAGCCTTTTGGTACAGATTTTCTTCCTCCATCATCTGAAGGGCTGCACGTGTTACAGTAACACTTCAAAAAACCCCCAACAATTAGACGTACAACTCCTTAATTAAACTCCCTGTCTAAATCACAGGAGACAGCAGAAGATTAATTGTGAATTTGTGTCTGTTGCTTTGCACTTAGATCAATTCATTTCTATTCCAACCCCAGTACAGGGACCGCTGAAGCCAAGTCAGAGTTTTTCCCATTTCCAGCTTGCCTTTTCCATTTTTCTGATGCCATTTCCTTGTCTTTCCAATGTTTAAACCTTTTGCAGCCATCTTCTCTTTCTTACTCCTACATCCAGTGCTGCAGGTATTAGAGATGCTGACTGAATGAGCAGAGAGAAAGCTTGTGGCAGAGCAGTTGTAAATAGTAATGGGTAGATGTGGTACTTCACAAACAAGCTGGCTTGTAAAACCACTGAAAAATCTTTCTGCAGGAGATTGGCACAGGAGGTACCTGTCAGTGGAAGATCTGTGGGCTGAATCCTACCACGACACTTGCACTGTACTTTGAGGTGGTTAACCAGGTAATCAATATATGTCCACTTGTCTACCAAACACACTAAGTCTATTCATTTGGCTGCTGGAGCCGGTGTTTTGGACAGAGTTCTTAACAGAAGTCTGGTTTATCTTGTCAGGATAATACTTATTAATGCATTTCAGTCACAATGTATGGGAAATATGTAATTTACACAGTGATTTACAAGTGCTTTTCACTATTTCTCTGACGTTTTAGTTACGAGTGAGTTACTCCATAGTGTTACATTTTAATTTATGCATGAGTTGCTCAGTAGAGACTGCTTCACTGAAACACATCAGGGGCATCTTACCTGGGTTCTACGTCCCTGAGAAACAAAATGTGGGAGTGCTCTATATGATTCATGTGTAGGGTTTCTAAAATAAGGTTTATCCCCTTCACAAAGAAAGAGGATCAAAATGTCAATCAGATGTGCTACCTCCTTGTAGTTCTTTGCTGTTTGAAGCTCAGGAACTGTGTGAGCTGTCTGTTGGTTCTCTGTATTCAGTGTGGTGTATTGCATATTTTACAATCTCTCTTCATGTAATTTTTTTCCTCCTTCACTTAGCACAACGCTCCCATTCCCCAAGGAGGACGTGGTGCAATCCAGTTTGTGACTCAGTACCAACATTCCAGTGGACAGAGGCGCATCAGAGTGACCACGGTTGCCAGAAAGTATGTTGTACCTATGGTGAATCTTTTTTAAACGAGCAAGATGTGCAGTTTCCTTCTAATTTGTAGATTTTATAAGCAGTCTGTTACTGTAGGATGTGTGGTCCCACAGGTGGCGATGGCACAGTCATACCTTTGAGACGGTTGCTTCTTGAGATTTGCAGGCTGTTGCTTCTCTCAGAGGTTGTGTTGGCTGCATATTGGTGTTAGGGGAGTGCTCTCAAGTAACCCAAGTGATTTTAGATGAAGAGGAATCCTGGAGTGAAATTCTGTGGCATAAACTGAGATGGTCTCATCTAAGGAACGGCAAAGATTACAACTCAACGTGACAATGCCAGCTGCTGTTCAGGGAATGTGAATGGAATGCCAGTTCTTCCATGTGTGACCTTCACCCGAGGCTTCCTTAGCTCAATTTACTTTATGATTTTGAGAGTGATGACGTTTTTCTATATCCAGTGATGTTTCCTTTAATCTGAAGTAGATTATTAGTTGAAAAGAACAATAAGACACAAGAGGAAACTGCCAGTGTGGGAACGTGTGATTAGTTTCCTGGACAGTGTTTTCCGTCATGTTCCTCTTATCACTGATGTTTTTAACAGCATAACAACTCTTTCATCAGTGTCATACTGCATTTCAGCAGTTGCCTGGCAACAGCTGGAGTAAGGGACATTTCCAGATAAAGAAACTTTAACTGAGAGGCTGCTCATTTACACCCAGTGGATTTTTGAAGCTCCAGTATGAGTTTGTTGAAGTGCCGACTTGTCTGCCTTAAATTTGAAGGGCTGTTTTGAGTTTGAACGTCTTTCCTTTCACAGTGATGCCCACTCTTACCTTTTTTCTTTCGCAGCTGGGCGGATGCGCAGACACAGATCCAGAACATCGCTGCGTCCTTTGACCAGGAAGCTGCTGCGATTCTCATGGCCAGACTAGCTGTGTATAGGGCAGAGACAGAAGAGGGGCCTGACGTGCTTCGCTGGCTGGACAGACAGCTTATACGACTGGTAAAAAGCATTGGGATGGGTTTCTTGTCTCCATTCTGAAATGACTCGTCTTTCAAGATAAAGCCCAGCCAATAACAAACCCAGTGCTTCAACTAAGATTTTCTGTTGATGATGGAAAAAAGAGCAGATAGGGGTTTAGTTTGTTGATTGATGTTTCCTCTCTCCTCAGCAGTTGATAATTGCCAGCAATTGAGAGAAATTCTAGCATAACATTAGCAGAAATTAACGCTCTCTCTGCTTCCTGCTGCCTATAATGATACTGTAGATGATTTTTTTAGCAAAAAAAGAGATCAAAGCGTCTAGAAAACCATAAGGAATTTGTTTCTTTTCAAAAGTTTGATTATCTGGTTTCATTTCTCATTTGTAAGTACTTCGTATCTCTAGTAACAACAAAGTTTTGACAGTTAAGTATGTTTCTTACTTACTGCTCCCATGGTACAGGTTTGGAGCTAGATGGTCTGTGAGGTCCCTTCCAACCTAAGCCATTCTGTGATAGTTTTTTTCTTCCCTTCCAGTGTCAGAAATTTGGAGAATATCACAAGGATGATCCAAGCTCTTTCAGATTTTCAGAAACTTTCTCGCTTTACCCACAGGTGAGTAAAAGGAAAGTGCATTTGTGAGGGATGAAGACAGTGAAGGAAGGTGCACTGTAGCACAGAGTGGAATAGACTTCACACTGGATACCAGAGTGAAGAGTCCTTATCCCCAGCTACTCCCTGGCATTTCACATGAGGCAGATCACTTCTGCTGTCTGTGTTGCTGTTTTCCCCCTGTTCTTACAGCTAAATTTCCTCTAACCAAGTGTGTTCTTAAGCAGTGATTGTGGAAACGTTGACTTGCCATTCAGTTTGTTGTGTCCTGAGTAGCTGGTGGAGAACATTCCTCTCCTTGTACAACTCTCCTTTTTACCTGTGAGTGTTCAAATAAATGGGTTTGTGTTTTGCAGTTTATGTTTCACTTGAGAAGATCTCCTTTCCTACAAGTTTTTAACAACAGTCCGGATGAGAGCTCGTACTACCGCCATCACTTTATGCGTCAGGATCTAACGCAGTCGCTCATCATGGTTCAGCCAATTCTTTATGCCTACTCCTTCAACGGACCTCCAGAGGTATCACTGTGTGTAACAGAACAGGAGGATGAAAGGTGTTCTTTAGAGAGGGAGAGGAGTGTTGTACTCACTGATAAAACTTTATCAGTGTGCTGATTTAAAATGTATTGCGTGAGAAAGGGTACTCATTTCATATAGAACATGCTAGGAATGGGGCAGTTCTGAGAGGTCTGCTGTAGCACAGTCTCGAGAGCAGTAAGAATAGCTGTAAGGAGAAGACTTAAACCCCAGGCAGCCCCCAAATCTCACACTAGAATAACTTCATACATTGAAATAGCATTCAAATCAATGATGCTCTATAGGGAAACATGGAAGAGCTTGAGAGGCAAGGAAAGTGCTTGATAATCAGAGAGTTTTTGGCTCTTGAATATATTACTTTCATGAAGTTGTATATGTAGTGCCAGACTGGGCTGTGTGGGTTGCAGTCCAACACAAGAACAAGCAGACATGAAGCTTTAGTGAGTGATTGAAAATGTTCCTGAAATGCAGCGACTGAAAGAGCAGGCAGCGAGCAGTTCTGCATCCCTTGGGAGTGTAGTTAGTTATTCTGAATGTAGTTACTTATTAATGTTAATAATGTGATGGTTAATTAACCACCATATAATTAATAATAATGTGGTTACTTATTTTTAAATCTTAGCCTGTTCTTCTGGATAGCAGCAGTATTTTACCGGACCGCATTCTCCTCATGGACACCTTCTTCCAGATCCTTATTTATCACGGAGAGGTAAGAGCTGTCATTTCTTGTTTTAGGAATTCACTGGGAAATAAATAGCTGAGGGAATGCACTGGAGTGCTTCACCTCTCACATCCCTGGCTGATGCCAGACTCCTTGGTTGTTTCAGAGCTGAGAATTACAGCAGTGTCCTCATGGTTACAAATTGAATTACTAAAGAAATTACCAAAGAATTAGTAAATCTTAACCACTAGAACCAGCAAGGGGAAAGAATTGGCACATGTGCTCTTGAAAGCCCTGTGTATCCCCTGGGAACAACTGGTGAATCAGTTCCAAACTTCCTTCTCCCCCCTATCCCCAGACCATAGCTCAGTGGCGAAAATCAGGTTACCAGGATATGCCGGAGTATGAAAACTTCCACCACTTGCTGCAAGCTCCCATAGACGACGCCCAAGAGATTCTCCATTCCAGATTTCCAATGCCCAGATACATCGACACAGAGCATGGAGGAAGCCAGGTACAGCCAGCTCGACATTGCCTAATCTGGGAGGGGATGTGTTAGTGATGCGGTGATTGGGTTTTCTGGTAG
>VZRI01004998.1:108808-123748 GCA_013397515.1 Upupa epops | reverse complement strand
CCACTACACTACCTCAGAGTTGCAGTGTTGGTCTCACTTCTACTATTTCCTTTACAAGGGAGCCAGCCATTTGCCCCAGGCTCTGTAGAACCAGGGGGATATGCAGCCCGGGCACCCCCTGATTCCCTCTTTGCCTGACTGGAAACCAGAGCACTCATTTTGAAAAGCTAAAAAAACCCAAAGGACCTAAGGATTGAACACTCTGGGTGATTTTCCATCAGGGTAAAGCAGGAACAATGATGTATTTCAAAGGGTGAAAATATAACACGGTGCCAATGCTTAGCAAACCCTGATGTGACAGAGGTTGTGCTGCCTCAGAGCAGTTCCTGTTGAAAATGAGAAGTTTGATCTCACACCTGAGGAGTGAGACATCTCACTGCGACAGGAGGTGCCTTAGGGGCTGTTGTATTGTTGTTGTAGCATCCAGGGTGGGGAAGAGCAAGGAGGGAGGTGATGAATCACCATGTGTAGTCCACCTGCACCCCCTAAAGGAGGGGCTCGTTAGGGTCTGGTGGCTGCTGAGCTGATTTTGACACTTTGGCCAAAGGCAGCACTGACCCAAGGCTGTTGCCCCCTTCCATTCCCAGATGAGGCTCCCAGTAAATACCAGTAGGTTACACTCTGGGAGAAGAGAGAGCAGCAGGCGGTTGTGTTCCTGTGTTGGGTAGCAGGTTGTTACAGAGAGCAAGTGGGCGACACTTGGAAGCAGAGAACCTACGTTCCTCTGCATTAATGCAATGCAAAATATTGCTGCTTCCTGAGAGCTTTTCTGCCTGTTGATTGTGACAGCTGAAACACCAGCACCATGATTTGGAATCAGACACTTAGGGGAATTGCCTGGCACCTCTCTGCTCTATCATGTCTTTATTTTCTTCCCCCTGAGAGGAAAAACATTGCAGATTTCTGTCCTGAGGAATAAACGATTGCAGAATTCAGCCTCAGCTCTGTGCTTTGGCAAGAGCATCTTGGGCTGCTGAACCCCAGGGTGATGCTGTGCTAAGAGCTGACAGCCTCCTCCTCTCCCTCTCTCCAGGTCAAGCATCCTCCTTCACTCAGCAGCCCCAGGACCAGGTGGTGATTGCTGGACAGCCCGTGACGCTGCTGTGCGCCATCCCTGAGTACAATGGCATCGTGCTGTGGATTAAAGATGGGCTTGCCCTTGGCGTCGGACGGGATCTCTCAAGTAAGTGGGGACAATGCTGTGCCTGATCAAGGCAAACCGGAGCGCTTGCACCCAGCAGTGCAGCTGCAGCCACGGGGTTTATTTTGCTTGAAGAGCAGAAAGCTGGGAGGGCAAAGAGCCCTTCCAGGAGCTGCAGCCCCATCCTCCTGAGCACAATGGAGGGTGGACATGTGTGATGTTGCTACTGCTCAGCTTCTGCAGGGCACAGGAGACCCAAGAGGGATTTTCTCCGAGTAAAGCAGTGGCATTGAGAAGACAGAACAGGATTCACATTTCTTGGTCTCCAGACACCCTGCTCTTCTCTAAAATGTTCTTTCTTTATCTTTTTCTCCCAATATACATAACTGCTCATTTCTCAGCCTTGCCTGAGTGAGCAGTCCCCTCTTCAGCCGTTTTGCAAAGCTCTGTGCCACAAGTTTTACAGCTATCAGAGAGCTGAGCGTTCCATACAGGACCTCACAACACCAACGGGTGACAACGGTGCTGCTCAAGTATGGGGCTTATGCGAACAACTTCCACGATTAAGCGCGCTGGGGCTGCTGTAAGCGAGATCCTGCCAGCTTGTGTGCTACCAGCTCAGCCAGTCATCTAATTAGCTAAATACAAACAAACCCATCATTTGTATTTCTTGCGGTTCAGGAGAGCAAATCCTGCTGTTGATAGCTTGCGAAACAACAAAAACATACGAGCGTGCCAGGCTGCTGCCTTCCGCGGTCCATTAATCACCAGCACAGAGAGGATGGGGAGACGGCAGCCTTCCTTCTGTGGGGCTTCAGATGTCTCAGCTGGGCTGAGCCATGGCTGGTGGCACCTCCGTAGAGCCCTGCCCAAGCTTTACACAGACCTCATAGTAGAATTATCGCAGGGTTTCACCACAAGGTGACTTGAAGAGTTAAGGAAATCCCATAGTAAAGGAGCTGGAGGAGGTGGGTTTCCTGACAGAGGGTCATCCCTTTCCTTGAGGATTTCACTTAATGCTCCTTCATCCGCACTTCTTTTCCGAACTCTTAGGGCAAAACCTGTGGTCTTTTTATGGATTCATAGAACCTTTTAGGTTGGGAAAGATTTTTAAGACCATCAAGTCCAAACATTGCCCCAGCACTGCCAGGTCCCCACTAACCCCTGTCCCTCATCCCACATCTCCACAGCTTTGCAACTCCTCCAGAAACAGACTCCACCACTTCCCTGGGCAGCCTGGGCCAGGCCTGGACAACCCTTTTGGGGAAGAAATTGTTCCTCATGACCTTCCCCAGATTTGTAAGGCTGTGCAGGAGTGGAAGAAGCTCCCACACTCTATATTCTTTGTCCATAGTTTCAGCGGTCCCGCTGTCTCCTGACTTGCGCTCTGTGTTGTGCAGGTTATCCACGTTATCTGGTCATAGGGGACCATCTGTCTGGAGAGCATCACTTGAAGATCCTGAGAGCCGATCTCCAAGATGACGCAGTCTATGAATGTCAGGCCATCCAGGCGGCCATCCGCTCCAGACCTGCCCGGCTGACCGTTCTTGGTGAGTCCTGCCTCCTCTTTATTTTGTCCTCGCAATTGCACTGAGCAGCTTTTTGACAAGCTGTTTTGTTGCTGAAGCAAGAGCCTTGGAAGCGAATCCAATGTGAGAGCCATGTGGGTGCAGCTGGATACCAAATACAGCAGCAAAAGCAGCTCGTTAGGGACCAGCTCCACACATCTTCCCCTTGAGCAACACAGGAAGACGGTGCGAGGGATTGCAAAGAGTAGACTGGTTCCAGTATCTTGTGAAGACCCTTCACTATTCACACCTTTCAGAAGTTTGGGGTTTGTTTGTTGCTGTTGGATTGGGGGTTTTTCTGGTTAATTTTGAAAGGACAAAAATCTTACACTAAGATCCGGAGCGGGTGGTTTGGTTGGATTGGTGCTAACTGGTCCTAAGCAGCCCCCAAAAGTTGGGTTGAAGCTGCAGCTTGGTGGAGTCCACCCGGCACAGTGGAAATGACTTCTGGCGCCTGGTTTGTCATTCATTTTTCTCTGTCCACACCCCCACAAAGCACCCTACCCCCATCTCCAACAACCACTTGTTGCTGACCAGGATGATTTCCTTTTGATCCATCCTTCTGCTCAATCAGTCCTTCCCAGCAGCTCAGAGCTCTGCCACGTGCCCGTACATGAAAGAGGCCCATGAAGGACTCAGAAAGCTGAGCGTGCCTGTCACAGAGGCTTCCTCACTCACCCACCACCTCTGCAGGCTCCTTCTGTTGTGAAGGCATTGCTGGAGCCAGACAAAAGAAATAATGTTATTTAATTAGAACTAAAGATTTTAAAACCAATGTAATCCCAGGGTGCGTGGGCAAACGTCAGAGCTCAGAGCCGCTGCGGAGCCTTGATTGAGCAGAGATGTTTTTATGGATCAAAAGGAAATCGTTATTATCTTTGGGGTGATGGAATGTGTTGAATAGATGGTAGTTAGTGCTTGTGTGAATATACATGGTAGTTGCTAATAGGTGCGTTTACCCAAGATGTTCAGCAGCTGATATTTGCAGAGTGTTTTCCTTTTAAGAAAATTAAAGTTGTAGTGTGTTCAGCTTTAGTGTGATCGATAGAACAGGGCTCTGCAACCTGCCCAGCCCAGATCTTTCACTTTAGATGCTTTTACACAGATGCTATGGGACGTCGAGGCTGGTTGGGGATGTTCAAGTGAGAATAGAGTGATGGTTACATGATGCTTGGTGTGTGTTCCTTCAGCCCAGTCTGCCCAGCTTCAACCATGGCTACAGGCATTTCCTAAGCAGGAGAGAGCCCTGAACCCCCATCACTGGCCAGCTGTGGATCTTGGAGGTAGCTCTGGGAGCCCCATCCCACTCTATCACAGCACAGAACATACCTTGTCTGTTTTTTTCCTGTGGGTTGGTGCTGCCTTGTCTGTTCTTGCCAGGTTTTCCATTTGTTGGTATCAAGAAATCCCCTAATGCCTCCCAATTCAGTTTCCAACTGCTGTCATTCATGTCTGACAACAGCTTTATGGGGCCGATGCCTCCTACTTCTCTGCTCAGATGCAGAGCTACACCGTATTCTAATTAAATATTTAAGGTTTTGTCACATTGTTTTCAAATCTACACTGTTAAATGTAGTGGAACAGATCATTCCACAGCCTTGGAAGTCCAAACAGTCTAACAGAGGAGCCTGTTAGTGTCATCAGCATCAGGGAAAATCGTGTGTCTCTGGTGTCTCAGCGACAACGTGGCTCAGCAACCCAATTCACCCATGCCAAAGCTGGAGGACTGCCCTTCTCCAGGTCTCACCCACCTTTCCTGCTACCACAGCCAACACTTTTTTGCTGAAGGAGCCACTTGTTTCTCTCCACAGTGGGGAAGGAGCTGGGATTTGGGCAATATGGAGTCATCCAAGCTTCCTGCAAGCAAATGGGTTTGGGGCAGCAGTTTGTAGGGAAGCCTGAGTCTGACAGCCTTCGGGAAGCCACTGGAGGACTGTTTGCTACCTGGTGCATCTTTAATGGCAGAAGCTCCTTAATTTATGATCTATTTAACTAAGCTGGAGTATTAATTAAATAAAGTAAGAGCCTGATTAGGACTTGGCAAAAATTTAAAAATAAAATCAGACAGCAATCGAGCGAAATTGCAAAGCAAACACTTTGGCTGTAACCACCGGAGAGTTCCCTCCGGTCTTCCATCAAAGCTCGGAGCAGGGAGGGCAAATACAAGAGATTATATAGCCAACAGATGTGTGTTGTTAAAATATGCATCTGCCAGCCGTGTAGTTTAAGGAGCCAGAGGGCCAGCTCGTGGATCCTTCTGCACTCGAGGGACCATGAATGAATTCCAGCCCCTGCAGCTGAGCTGGGATTTGCAGACGCGTTAATTAGTGTTGAGTTCCCACATCTCGAAGGCAGCCAAGTGAGGAGAAACTTTGAAGAGAACGTTGGTTTCCCCAGGAGGGATGAAAGGGAGGGAAGAGGGGAGCCCCAGCTTGCTGGGCCATCACTGGCATCTTGTCATGAGCATCCCAGGCTTATCCTGGTCCATCGTCGTCTCCAGCGCAAGACATGATGTCCCTAGCTCTGCCTCATCCCACAGGGTGTCCCACCAAACATGATGTCACCAGCTCCACAGCTCTGTGAGAGGAATGGGTCATAGAATCAAAGAATCATTTACATTGGAAAAGACTTCTAAGATTGAGTCCAACCATGAACCCAGCTGTCCCATCGCATCCCCAAACCCTGTCCCTGAGCTCCAGATCTCCCCAGCTGTGAAACACGGCCAGGGATGGCGATTCAGCCCCCTCCTTGGGCTGCCTGTGCAGCCAAGGGCCCTTTCCAGGGAGAAGTTTTTCCTAATGTCTTAGGTTTGTAGATTCACAGAACCCCCGGCTGGAACGGTACTCGGACATCATCCAGTCCAACCCATCAAGCTAAAATTACAGTTTAAATTTGCTGTCCCAGCAGCCTGTCCAGCTGGGTCTGAACACTGCCCAATGCAGGGCAATCGAGCCCTTCCCCTGGGAGATGATTCCAGTGCTTAGTTGTTTGCATGGGGAAGAATTGTCTGCTGGAGACCAATGGGAATCTCCCCAGGAGTAACTCACACCAATCCCCCCATCTTTTCCACAGAATGCCTTGTGAAAAGAGAGCTGCTCTCTTCTTGGCAGCCCCCCTTTAGGTGCTGGGACATGGGCATAAGGACCTTCTCTTTTCAAGGTTGAACAAAGCCAGCTTTCTCGACCTTTCCACATATGGCAGGGCTTCTAGTCCTGATGATCTCTGTGGCCCTGCCCTGGACCCTTTCCAGCTTGTCCACAGCTTTTTTGTCTAGCAGGGACCAAATCAGGACACAGGACTCCAGGTGTGGTCTGACCAGTGCCGAGTAGAAGGGGACAGTGACTTCTTTATCTCTGCTGGTGATGCCCTTGTTAATGCAGCCCAGCACCCTGCTGGCTTTCCTTGCCGCTGCAGCTTACTGGTCACTCATGTTGAGTGAACCCCAGGTCCTTCTACACAGGGCCTTCTCCAACAGGTGGCTCCCAGTCTGAGCTGCATTCCTGGCTTCTGTATTTGCAGATGCAAGACCTTTGGCTGAACTTCATCCTGTTCCTGTTTGCCCACTTGTTTAGCCTGGCTAGGTCCTCCTGGAGGGTGGCTCTGCCTTCCTTCCTTCCCCACTTATTTTTGTGTTGTTCACAAGTGTCACCGGGCTGCTCTTAGTGTCAGCATCACTAATGAAGATATTAAACAGCAGTGGGCCCAGCACTGATCCCTAGGGGACCCCACTGTGACAGGTTGCCACTCTGAGGAAGAACCGTTTATAACCAGCCTCCGGGGGAGGCCATGGCCAACCTAACTTCCCCTGGTGCAACTTGAGGCCGTTTCCTCTTGTCCTGTCCCTTGTTTCTTGTGAGAAGAGCCTGACTCCCACCCCGCCACACCTTCCTTTCAGGTAGTTGTAGACATCAATAAGGTCTCCCCTCATCCTCCCAGAGAGATGCTGGTGGGAACCTGGTGACAACCAGGACAAGGGTGCCCTGGGGGGGTGTGGAGAGAGGCAGTAGAGCTATTCCCAGAGAGTTGAGGTGAATAATTGATAAGCAATTAACCTGTACATTCGCTTTTTGAGTATGTAAATCCCCGTCTCCTCCCCCTCCACTGCCTCTTCTAATATTAACTCTGCCTTCATGGGTGTCCCATTAGAAATGAAGCTTTCTTAAATCAACATGAATTATTTAATGCTACAGATTAAGTTAATTTGAAGTGAGAGCTCCTGTCTCTTAAGGTGGCAGAGCCAGGGACAGGAGGAAGGGGGTCAGCTCTGTGTCAAGTGCATCCACACTCAGGCACAACCCTTCTTTGCTTTTTATTTTAGTTTTTGTTTTATTGCAGCATCTCTCTCTAGCATCATCTTTCCAGCCCTCCCCTGCAGAGCACAGTAAGCTGTTTCCATTATCAAACTGATGGCTGGCAGCTTGAGACATCTGTGTTCCCCAGCTTTCCTGCTCTTTAGCGGAGTTTGAGCTGAAAATAAAGAGCCTGTGGCCCGGAAAAGGCCATTTTTCAGTATTTGTTTGTAAGGCAATGAGAAAACAAGGACCTGGGGATGTTTCCAGTCCAGAAACACTTCCATTTGGAACCACCTCCAGTGGTTTGCCATACAGGATTTAATTCTCCAAATGCAAAACTCAGCCCAAACCATGGTGGAGAGTCAGGATGTCAGTCCAGAACAGAACCTGATGCAGGTCGGACCATTTTCTTCCAGCCAGTCTCTTCTCCTTGAAAAATGTTGGGGCTGCTGTGTTTTCTGCTGGGAGTATTTTCAGTGGCAAAATAGCAACCGGGTCTACTGAGAATGAAAGAGAAACATCAAACAATCGAGCACAAATCCCAAATAACCTAAATATTTGATGTCATGTCTGAGCAGCTTAAGTTTACAGAGCTCTGAGCAGGCTCCTTTTGATAGAAGAGGGTGGATGGGTTTCCTCGCTTGTGTTCCTGCATGGTCCGTGTGGTGGAAAGGTATCTCCAGGGGTTGACCCCATCCAGCTGGGGTTCCAGACGTGCTCGGTGCAGTACAAATTCAGGGTGAAAGGCGACATCTGCCTCTTGCACGGCAAAGCTGGAAAACCAGGTTGAGGAGAGGCACCGTACGTGAGAAGCTCCGCTCGAGGGATGGGTCTTCCCAAACTGCGTTTGGGCTCTTTTTCCCCCCATTTCAGGGGCTTGTCTGCCAGCCTTGATCACATAAATGTGGGGAGGGGTGAGCTGCAAAAGCTTTTGTTTTGTGTTAAGTATCAACCTGCTGTTCTGCTGCTTTTGCTTGGTGGTTGTAGAGCTGCAGGGAGCAGCTCAGTGTGCCCAGTCGCCGTGAAAATGTGAAAAGCTCCTTCAGTAAAGGATCCCAGAAGGGTTTTCCCAGTAGTCACTGGCAAACCTGGAGCTTTTTGCAAAGACAGCCCAGCATCAAGCCTGTCCCAATCCAACAAGCACAGTAATACACTGCTGTGCAGCCAGAAAACACCAAGATAAATATATATACTCATCAAAGGCGTGAAGAATGATCAATAACCCCTTCGCAGCAGGACGGGGCTGTGTCTGAGCAGTGGCTGGTGTTTAATCTTAGGGAGGAAGTGTACCTGGGCCAGGCCAGCACTAAGCATATGCTGCCAGTGCTCCCTCCCGCCTGGGTCGGCTGTTACCAGCTCAACACACTTCTAGGAGCAGTTCTGCAAAGCTCATGTTTTCCTAAAGCCCTGGGCCCCGGCATTGGGTGATACCAGGGGAGTTCCCCCATTCTGAATGGCTTCAGTGCCACAGATCCAGGCCCAAATCCTGAAGGAAGGCTTGCGTGCTGGAAGCTTTGAATTTGGTCAGCCTGCAGGTACCACCCTGCCCGTCAGGTTGGACCGTGAGGGCTGCCGCAGCGCTCCTGCCCGAATGCTGCACAGCAAGTGACTGAATGGGAAGAGACATGACTAGAAATGATAAATGAGTGGATTCTCACTCTGGTCTGTGATTTCTTGTCTTGTGGGGATGGCCTGAGCCCTCTTTTTATTGAATACAGAGCATCTGGCTTCTCCATGCAGAGGCTGATGGATGCAGAGACACAGGGCTAATAAAATCCCCTTCCTGAGTGTCTCTCACCTCTCTACCCTCTTGCTGGCTCTGCACAGCTCCTTCCCATTTTCTCATGTGGCTCCTGCTCCGTGCGGTGTCGATGGACAAGGGAGATTATTCCACTTTGTGCCCTTTGGGATGGCTGACACTGCCTTCTCGGTCACACATGCAACTGCAGATGCCAGTCTCACTCTGCTTTGCACCTCTAGGCACAGTTCTCTGCCAACCCCCTCCACTGTGTGTGCACTCTGCTCCACTCCTCCTTGGTGTCCATGGGTCTCCTCTGTGCCTGGTACAGACTCAGCACAGACTGCAGCCTGGAGATCAGTCACAGCCGGGACATCGGTGGGATTTTAGTGACCTGATGAAAGTATCGACTCCTTCCCCCCTTAGCAGCTGGCAGAGAAGAATGAGGCCCTCGAAGCGTGACATCACCTGAGCGACAGCCCCCGCTTTTCTATTGATCCCCGCTAATGAAAAATGAACCCGAGGCTGGGCAGGGGCAGGGTCGGCAGAGAAGATGCTTTGGGTGAGGATGCTGTCAAGGAGTTGCTGCCTGCCCACCCCAGCTCTCCAGGAGGGATGTATTTCATTTAATCATAGAATCTTAAGGTTGGAAGAGACCTCCAAGATCACCAAGTCCAACCATCAACCCAACCCTGCCCACTAAATCCTGTTTTCAAGCTCCACCTCTAAATGTTATTTTAACCCCTCCAGGGATGGCAACTCCACCTCCACCTTGGGCAACCTGTTCCAACCCCTGAGCACTCATTTAGCTCTGAGAGCTTTGCCAGCCCTCTCCTGGGTAGCTTTTTGCACGTCACGTCCTGTTGTCCAGCCCTGCACCGCACAGCCTGTTTCTGAGCTGTTACAGATCTCAGGCTTCCTAGAACCCGACGATGAATCTCTTCTTAATACAAATCCATCACAATACTCTCTGTTCCTGGCATTTCCGAGCAGCATTTGCTTTGGGAACATCTGCCAATGTGTCTGACAGATGTTCAGCTGACGGCAGAATGGGGATGGCTTTGAGGCTGGGACATCCCTCTTAGCTCTGCTTGGCCTTCAGAACTGAATAGCTGAGTCTTAATGACTGGCCTGTGGGTGTCCTCTGTAATTGATAGGCAAATAAACTCCCCTGCCCAGGGCATCCAGCTCCTGCTAAGGCAGAGGTTGGACAAATGGCCCTTGGGAAGGAGCTATTGCTCTTCTTTGACATTAAAAGGTGTCCAGCATGCTCAGATCAGGAATGACCAAGCAGGTGTCTGGGTGACAGCAGCCACCCTGCTGCTTCCCAAGAGCCAGTGCTGCCTTACTGGGCTGTGCAAAGGGTTTTGTCTGTGGGCTCCATGCAGTCTCTGCTGATGCTGCTGGTAGAAGCTGCTGTGAGAGCACAACTTCCATAATTCCTGTGTGACTTGGTCTGGGTGATCCTGCTGTGGCAGGGGGATTGCACTAGATCATCTTTCGAGGTCCCTTCTGATCCCTAATGATTCTATGATTCTATAATTCTAGAATTCACTAGAAGGTTCACTAGAAGGTTTTGCAGTAGGCTGTGATGATGTGGGTGTTGAGAAACGATGAGGTGTAGGAGGCAGGAGCCCAGATGCAGATTCATTACTTTAGGCAGCAAATAACAAACGAGGGGTCACTTCAGGTGTCAAAAAGAGGGGGCTTTGGAAGACCCATCCAGGACCACTCTCTCCAGCTCCTGGGGAGGGGCTGAGGCTTTCCCCAGGGAGGTAGGTGTGGTGCTGCACCGTACAGCATGCTCAGCTCTGACTTCCTTAGGGAGAAAGACGAGAGATTCAGGAAAGCAATGGATTTAACCCCTGTGATGACCCTCCATCATGGCATGAAATAAGAACAGAAAATGAAGCTAAATAGAAGATGTCCCCTGAGTAGCAAGAGACGGCAACTTCTGAGGAACGGGGGGAAATAGGAGGAAAAAAAGGGCTGGGAAAAAAGGCAAGAACTAGGGAAAAGCCTTGTTCCTTTAAATACTGCAAACCCTGTGCACTGGCGGGGAAAGCGGCAGAGAAGAAGCACTCTGTGTGCTGCCTGCTTGGCACTCGAGGGATCCTCTCCCTGTCCGTAGCTGGCGGCGAGGATGAGCACCCAGACAGCTCATGATGGGTTTGAATAATCCGGGGAGCATCCGCACGCTTGAGGTGGCTGTTCCTCAGTCAGGCTGTTGCTAGGGAGGTCTGCAGAGATTTCTCCTAGCGGGTGAGAAGTGACTTTCAAATCAGTGACAGCATGAAAAATTGCAAGGGGAGAATAAAAGTCTTTCACAATATCACATTTAATTGCTAACAAAGACAAAAATCACACCTCCCACATCTGGTTCACCGGCAAAAGCCCCGAAACCAGCCACCCCATACGTATTTGACTCCAGCTGCTGGGTTTAAAAGATGCAGACTGTGTTTAATGCTAATGATTTACATTTATATAGTATCTTGTATCCTGGGATCACAAAGGTTTTATATATATCTGTGGATAAAAATACTCGGGATGGCAAGCACTCCATCCATCACCACAACACAGCCCTGTCCCCAGCGAGGCCGCAAGCTGCTCAGGAAAGGGTTCCTGCATTCCTAGAGTCACTCGCCCTCCTCGCTGCTCGGGCACTTGGGGTGTTCTGCAGTGATTTTGTAATAAACCCAGGTGGTAAAACCACTCAAAAAACAACAGCGTCGTAAAAGGGAGAACCCTCACTGCCATAAAACGGAACAGGAGGGGGAACGCGAAAGGGAGAAGGTTGTAAACAGGGACTGTCACCCTCGTGGAAATGAGCTCCGGAGGAGTGGTGTTTTAGGGCAGCTCTGGGCTTGAAGGTGAAGAGCCTGGCCAGCAGCGTCATCCCCAGAGGGCAGGTACCATCAGGGGTAGAGAGAGACCTCCAAAGCTTAGTCTGTAGGTTGCAACGCAGGGAAAACACCCAAGACTCGGGGCTTGAGAGATGTTTCTGCCTCTCTGCAACCTTCCTCCTGCCTGAGTGAGCTTTGCCAGAGCCTCTCCTGAGAGACAGAGCCTCACAGCCCAGCAGCCACCCCCTGAACAGAACCACTGAGCCAAGGCCCCTTTAGAGGCAGCGACTGGGTCTGGGAGGCAGGCAAAGGGAGGGGAGGAAGGGAAGGAGAGAAGGAATCGAGGCTCTTAGAGATCCTAATTCAAAATTCATAGGCGCAAAATTGCAGTCTGCATGGATTTGTTTCCTTTTGAAAATTACAGGAAACTACAGGCACCAACAACTGTTATTCAAATAGCCACTTTAGATGATTAGGATGGCAGGAGGCTGTACTTACACATGCAGACCCAATATAATCAGACACCAGGCAGGGTGGGAAGGCAGGGCCAGGCAGAGGGAAGCTGGAGGAGCGTACAAGCGTAAGCAGCCAGTGGGGAGGCTCTGTGGGAAGAGTCCCGAGGCCAAATCCAGCCCTGCTGCCGCAGTCTGAAGCCAGAGCAGCCCTTTAGAAATGATGGAGCATGCAGAGCAATTCCTGGAGGAGGCTTCTCACCCCTTGTGAACCTCAGGTACAAGCGCCTTTCCTTCTGCCCCACACGTCACAGCCCAGAAACCCACCTTCCTCATCCCCTGCTCTCTTGCCTCCTCACACCAGGGTCTCGGATAATCCCCAGCCCCTTAGAAATAGAGGAAGGAAGAGGGGAAGTTTTGCCTGCCTTGAATTTACTTTTTTAAAACTGAAAAGCCAGGCAGACACCTGAGCAAATATTGTTTGGAGGATTGCCCCGAGGGTCAGCGGTGATGTACGGGCAAACCGTCTGAGCCACTGACGGGTGGAGATTGTATAATAAAATACAAAAACAGGCTGCAGTGCAAGCCGAGGGAAGGAGGGAAGTCCCAGCTTTGTGTCCAGAGAGCTGTTCCTTTGCCTTTTACACCGCCTCTCCAGGGTGTCTGCAGTGCCGCATGTCCAGGAGCAGCTCAGCCTCTCCCTCACGGCAGCTCCCATTCCCAGCCAAACCCTCTCGGCTGCGGGTGGCCGCCTTCCAGCAGCCCGCTGCCTCTTCGCGTGTTGCCCAAGGTGTTTGTCACTGTTTGCACACAGGCGAGCAGCCCATCTGTGGGTGCCTGGGTGTGCTGGCAGCGTGAGCACGCACCTTGGCAAGGCTGGCACTGGGAATGCTGGCAGCGAATGGCACGTGGCATCCACTGCTTCGCGGTACCCAGCGTCTGGGCTGGGCCTACAGCATCACTGAGGTTGGGAAAGACCCTTGGGATCATCGACTCCAACCATCAGCACGACAAAGTTTGCCCCTAAATCACATCTCCCAGTACAGCACCTAAATAACCTTTAAACACCTCCAGGGATGGGGACTCAACCTCCCCTCCCTGGGCAGCCTGTGCCAAGCCCTGCCTGCTCTTTCTGTAAGGCATTCTTCTTCGTGTCCAGCCTCCCCCTCCCCTATGGCAGTGCAAAGCTGGTCCCTCATGTTCTGTCACTAATGACCTGGGAGAAGAGACCAGCACCCACCTCTCTACAGTGGCCCTTCAGCTAGAGAGTGATGAGGTGTCCCCACAGCCTCATCTTCTTCAGACTAAACAGCCTCAGCTCCTTGAGTTGCTCTTCACGAGATTTATTCTCCAGGCCCTTCACCAGCTTTGTTGCTCTCCTCTGCACCCGTGCCAGCCCCTCCATGCCTCTCCTGTATTGAGGTGCCCAAACCTGACCCCAGTACTCGAGGTGAGGCCTCACCAGTGCCCAGTGAAGGGGGACAATCGCCTCCCTACTCCTGCTGGCCATACTATTGCTGATACAAGCCAGGATGCCATTGGCCTTCCAGGACACCCGGGCACTCTGCTGGCTCCTGTTTCACCACCTGTGTCCAGGTGTCTCTCTGGTAGACAGTCATCCAGCCATTCCATTGTAGCCTGAGTGCAGGACTTGGCACTTGTTCTTGTTGAAGCTCTTGTATCAACCCCCCAGGGACCTTTGGACTGCCAGGCCCATATCCTCTGTGGTGCAAGAGCCCTTCTCTGGACATCGCTCCTGTCTCTAGCTCCAAGGTCGTGAAAGTCTTTGTGGACTATCAAGCTCTTCTCCTTGTTCTAAAGGACCTGGGTGGTGGACATTGCTCCATGTTCTGGCTTGGAAGGGAGGGAGACCTAAAAACTCAGAGCAGGACGTCCTGAAGGGACTAACTTTTGAGCACACAGAAGGGCTCCCTCCACGGGTAAGGAGACCTTCCCAAACCCGTGCCCTGAGAGCTGGACCCCCACTCCCCCCCAGGGCTGCCTTCTGGGGTGATGGACACTGTAGGTTGCCCAGATGTGGCTGCTCAGGAGCTGCTTCACACCCTAGAGCTTCCCTTTCTTGTCTTTACAAGAGCTTTGCTCTTATCTGATGGTGTTATACTAAACTTGAGAAGCTTTTGGGCAGCAAGACTTCTGCTAAGAGGCTGTTGATAAATCCAGAGTCGACGGCAGGAAGGCTTTCTTTAGCACTGTTCTCTTCCTTTCCATTGGAAAGCGCAGCTTGTCTTCATCGGAGGATGCAGGTTCTTCCTCCTTATCCACGCTGAAATCTTATCTAAGCTGGTTCAGGTGGCAGAGCTGAGGGAAGGAAATAATTAAGCGACAAGTGCATTATTAGTGCTTAAATAGCCCAAACCTTTTACCTCGTTCATTTTTATTATCATTATTATTTTTACCTGGGTTTTTTACTGCTGGTGACACCTAACAAGGGAGAAATGGGATTTCACAGGGTATCTTACCCGTCCACACAACCCCCCTCCTCTCCCCACCCAAACATAAATCTCCTTTAACTGGTTCTGTTGGCAAGACAGAGAACTAATTAAGGCGAAGGTGGCTGCAGTGTGGCTGTTATTACTGTAATGCAGCAGCCTGTTTAGTTTCTTTGCCGATGAAATGCAACCAGGGGAAAATCAGTTTTAAAGATTACCTCCCTGAGATGCAAATTGAGGAGCGGAAACCATGTAGTCAGGAAGAAATGGTCTCAAACTAGGAAACATTTCAAAGTCTGTGACAGTCTCTTAGGGGCTCTTAAGACCACAATTTACCTTTTGACTGCATTCTATTTTCTCTGAAATCCTTTATTTCTCTCTTATTTATTGACTGGAGAGACAGCACAAAAACGAGAAAGTGATTCTCCAGCCACTGGTCTTAAAAATCCATGGAAG
>VZRI01004998.1:91733-107463 GCA_013397515.1 Upupa epops | reverse complement strand
AGATTAGGCTGGATGAAGTGCTGAGTGGCATGAGCTAGATGTCAGATGTTTAGGTTTACTTGGTTGGTTTTAGGTTGGACTGGATGATCTTTAAGGTCTTTTCCAACCTCATCATTACTGTGATTACTGTGATTACTGTGTGGCCAAGTCCTGCCTGTCCACACTGCAAAGTCTGAGCTCCTTCCTGCCTCTGTAGTGCTTTGGGTGGTACCAGGGCTCAGGTAACACAAGGAGGTCCACAGCAGTGTGGAACAGCAACGGATGAGGAGAACACACTGATCAGGTAGTGCCTCTGGGAGAGCTGGAGGAGGGGTGACCAGCTCAGGGAACAGCCCAGGAGCTCTGAGCCAGGATTTCTGTGCATGGGCTGCTCCCATTGTGCTGCTGTGTCTTCTGGGGCCATGGCTTTGTGTCTCAGCTGCCCAGACAGGACTGGGATGTCCTTTGCTGTTCAGAGGTACCACTGACAGGGGCGAAGGCAGCAAAAAAGGATGGAAAAGGAAAATTGGGGAGTTTGGCAACGTTTCCCTTTCAGAATGAAGGATTTTTTCACAATTGAACTGAAAAAAAGGAGATTTGGGCAAAACCTCCACTGGAACAAACCTGCTTCTTTCAAGCCCATCTGCCTTAATAATTGCCCCCCTGGGTGTGCATTTGTCTCCCTAGAAGTAGACATCTCCTGTGAGGAGCTGCAGGGCATCAGGAGCCCCTGGGCTGGTCCTGGGGACAGGAGCTCTACCAGGGAAGACACTGGGGGAGTTGTGTCCACTAACACAACTGAAAAATTAAATCAGAGCCATCACCCCCCACCTCTCAGCCCGCCGTGCAGCCTGTCTCCTATTCCTCCCATCTCCTCTCCACCTTTTCCTCTTCTGCTACCTTTGAAGACTCCAGGAGGTAAAGCATCCCTGGCGATCTGTGTCAAGGCAGCAGGACTCCCAGTCCCACCAGTCCCAGCGCAGCCACTGCCCATTGTTGTGGCGAGAGCACCCTCTCCTGTCCTGGCTCTGCCTCTCTGCAGTTTTTCCCTGCTCCCTTCTCTCCTGCCACAGAGGTTCAAAGTTCTCCAGCACATACCTGGGGGAGCATGTGGCTCTGGGGACCCGGCAGTTGGTGCCACCTGGGCACCCACCCCTCATCGTGACACCGGTCTCCTTGCAGCAGCATTGGAGGCTGTTTAGGAGAACTGGGGGAATACTTCAGTCAAAAAACAATTTCTAGGAGCAGTCTGTTATAATTACTAATTAGATGTGGTTATAATTACTTCTCTTTGCAATCCCATACCTGCCGTGGAGTACCTCCGGTTCCTTCTAACAATTAACAGAGAAAGTCTTTGATGATGCACCAGGCGATTACACTGCAGCCACAGCCTCCATGGCAAGCGCCAGCTGATTAAAGACAGCCCAATATTTACAGAAGAACACTGTGATCAAATTAAGCTAAAATTAACTGGAGTCAATTAAGAATAGCGAGGGTTTCTTTGTCATCTGCTTTGCTGCGGCGATCGCCTCTGGGTTTGTTTGCAGGGCTCCATGCTGGTCACAGTACTTGGCTGGGCAAGAAAGCATCACAAAGCCCTTCCTCTGGTTCTTTGGGTTTGATGATCTTAGAGGTCTTTTCCAATCTTAATGATTCCATGATTCTCCTCTGTGTCTACATTTCCCTCCTCCTCACCCACCTCTTCCTGCCCTTCTGACACCAAGTCATGAAACCACAGGGCAAGACCCAAACCCTCAGTGCTCACGGTCCCCACTCCCAGCTTTAATAAACTGGCTGCAGCTCAGCTCAGAGCGCTCATCGCTGCTTCCTCTTCAGGGCCCAGCTTTTCTCAGAGCAATATCAAGAGGGGTGGATTTTCCCCCCAGCAGTGCTAAACCTGGCGCTCAATAAGTCCAAAGCGGAGACTGGTGCTCGGCGTTAGGAAGAATCACACACCAGAGGGTTTGGAGATACTTGAATGGCCAAATCATCACTGTGGTTTGAGAGGTTTGGAGGGCTTTGGGTGTGATTCTGGGGAGGGCTGCCTAGAGAGACTGTGGAGTCTCCTTCTCTGGAGCCATCCCAAATCCAAACCCGCCTGGAGGTTCCTGTGGGATCTGCTCTAGGGGGGATCCTGCTCTGGCAGGGGGGTGGTCCCCTTCCAACCCCCACCAGTCTGTGATGCTGGGATTCCGAGAGACAGACGCTGGGCTCATTTGAAGCCTCTGACAAAGTTTTAGGTCTTCTTTTTCTTCCAGTTCTTTGCTCCAGAGAGGAAGAAGAGGAAGAAGTGAGTGAAAAAGAGGGAGGAAGCCCTTCTTTTTTTCAGGTTTCATGGGAAAACTGAGAAATTTCCTATGAAGTGGTGGAGTTTATTGTCCTTTCTCTCATAGTATCGTGATCTCCACCAAGCTCTTCCACCTGCTTTGACTGCAGAGCTGGCAGCCTGTCGGGATTCTTGCTCATAGGATGGTGGAAGGGCTGGTGCGGGTCATGTTGTATTGTGGAGCCACATGTGATCGATCCCTCAGTAGGTGCCAGTGTGACAGAACTGGCACCGAGACAGAGATGCAGAAAGAGCAGAACCATCCCCAGAGGGTGTTTGTGCTGCTCCCATCCCTGTACCCCAAGGTTTTCCTTTCCTGCAGCTCCAGCTCTTGGGAGATGGAGATGGTGATGGTCTTGTTAGAGGAGTCTGCTCCTGCGGGTCCTACCCTGGGGAACAAGAGAAGGAAAGGGAATGTTGGTTGTTTGCTTCACACCTCAGTATTCACCAGAACTGTGACTGAGGCACAGACATCAGCTGGGCTGGGCTGCAGCAGCGTTTCTGGAGTCCTGCCTCACTCCTCCAGCAGCCTTGTGGCATCGAAGAGGAAAATTAAGCTCTGCTTTGGCTTCGGGGAGAATTCCTTCATGCAAATCGCTTTGGGAAAGGAGGAAAGGGATGGAGGGGGTTTGTTTGCTGAAAGCACTCAGGGGCTGTTGGGAAGAAGAAAGTACCTCAATTCACAACCAAGGGTTCCTTGACTTGGTGAAATAAAAAGCCCAGGGCAGAGGCAGCTTCATCCCTTTCTCTGTAGTAATGAGATTAATGTTTTCTTATCATATTCCTGCTCAGTTTGCTGCTCCTCTGACCTCTCCACCTTGCTGCACACCCCATCCCTGGTCAGGATCTTCAGCCAGGCTCTGTCAGAACCTAACTGCCTGCTGTTTGGGCCAGCCACACGTAGCCAGGCTGCAAGAACAGAGCAGAGGATGGAGGAACCAGAGTTTCAGTCCCTGGCTTTGCTGTGACATTGGTGCCACTGGGCATCCCCAGAGAAATATTTACTCACTGGTTACTGACTCGGGTGACGTGGCTGTAGCAAACGACAATGTCCCACTGGTGAGAGGTTGGCAGGGCCTGGGAGACCAAGGAGTGATGTTAGGGTGGCTGCCCAAGAGCTTAGAAGGATATTGTTGTGTTTTCAGTGCTGTAAATGATCATGGTGCTTGTTTCAGCCTTGGAGGGCTGGAATTTAGTGACCAGTACCTGGGATGGACTACAGCTCCCTGTCAGGAGGGTGGAGAGAGGTGGGGGTTGGTCTCTTCTCCCAGGGAACAAGGGACAGGACCAGAGGAAAATGGCCTCAAACTGCCCCAGGAGAGGGTCAGGTTGGCCATGAGGAGAAACTTCTCCCTGGAAAGGGCCCTCAGGCTTTGGCACAGGCTGCCCAGGGGGGGTTGAATCGCCATCCCTGGCTGTGTTTCACAGTTGTGGAGATCTGGAGCCTGGGGACAGGGGTTAGCAGTGGGCTGGGACGGGGTAACGGCTGGAGTGGATGAGTTTAAAAGGCCTTTTCCAGCCTCAATTATTCTCTGAACACCAGGACCAAGATGGTAGTTGGCACTTGCTGGTACCTCTCCAGCAGGTAGAAGTGGGTCCCATTGCCTTGGTGTGGGGTGAATACATCAGTGACTCGAGACTGAGGCCATATGTCCATCATTTCCCTGACTTCACAGGACAGCCCTACTTGTCTGAATATGCTCTAGCATCCTGCCCACAGCTTCTCCCACAGCTGAGTCCCCCAAAACCCAGTGGCTCCAGGATTCCCCTCACTTGCACATCTGCACTTGATGTGAATTTGCCAGCAGTGCTGCAGCCAGAGCTCCAGTTTGTGCCCACCCAGGGTGAGGGGCAGCTAGTGTAGTTAACCCTTGTGTAGCTGAGGCCTGGCACAGGGATGCTCAGAACCGGCCACAGTGCACAGAAGAGAGTCCAGAGCCGGGTGCCAGGTCCCAAAGTTCACTGCATGAACAGTCAAGGGGATTTCTAGTGAAGAGAAAACTGCTTGGCCTCTGGAATTGGCACAGTGTGCCAAGGTCACGTTCTAAAGCTTCGTGGTGCTGAGGACTAGAAGAGTGTTGGTTTTTTCTGTGATGAGAGGCTCCACTCCTCCTCTCAGTGGATGGATTTAAGATCTGGGCTATAAGAAAAGTGAAGAATTATGTGATGGGTGCTGTGAGTTCAGTGACACTGGGTTAGCTGGCAGGCACTCACTGCCCATCTCTTCTACCCTGCAAGTCATTGCCTCTCGCAAAAACCATCCAAGGGTGCTGGGAGACCTCCTTTCTGGAAGGGGATCATTTGCTGTACCCTCCACTCACCAAATCCTCTCTGGGCTGGAAAAAAAAGCTCAAGGTGGAGGGACTCCCATGTCTGAGGTCATGCCTGGGTGCCACCAGCCTGGGACCAGCACTGGGCGCCTGCCCAGAGGTGATTCAAAAGTCTGTGGTGAGTCAAACTGCCTTCCCTGCCACAGCCCCTCTCTTTTCATCTACCCTTCCACAGTTCCCCTTCTCTGCTGTCAACACGGTCCTGTCCAAAACACCTGCTTTGTGTCTTTGATTTCAATTTACTCAAGATTTCCACCTACTGCAGCTGGTATTTTGCATCCAGCTGTCTGGCTGTGGTCCGGCATCACTGCCTGCAGCTCTCCTACCTGTCCCATCGCAGCCTGATGACTGCAGCTGACTTCAAATGCCTTATCCAGGAATTTGTCCTGCTCTGGTTCAGGATTTTCTGGAGTTCCCACACAATGCTGGCCAAGCAGCAGTGGGATCCACAAGGGAGCAGTGGTTTGGCCTTGGTGGAAGGTTCAGTGTGTGTGCTTTGGAGCTTCCTTGTGAAGTGGAGGAACAATTGAGAAGGAGAGCAGTCAACAGTGAGTAATTCATATGCCGGATTTCGCTTTGCTTTCCCCTCTAGTACTGCAGCAAAGCCAACTGTGATTGCCTGACCTTATCTCCTCTCATGAGCGGGTAAACAACAAACAAACTCTTCACTGCCTGAAGTGGTTTGAAGTTATTCACAGGCAGAGCTGGTTTGTGAGACTTTCTCCTCCCATTGAGCTCTTGCCAGTCAAATTCATCTGTGTGCAGCCACACGGACTCATGGATCTGGGTTTTGTGTCTGTGGTCTCCTATATTGTGCAGTCCCATCCCAGCCTGTGTTGCAAGCTCAGGAGGTTCTCTGTGCACGGCCAGCACCTGCAGCTCACCCACACCACTAGCTTGGAGGAACCTTCCACTTCCATCATCATTCAGCAGCCCTACATCTCCTGAAGGACTTGGTACCATTCCCAGCCAAAGCAGAGTGGTAGGAACCCAGGGAAAGAGGAAACACATCTGCTCTTCAGATGTCTTTCATAGATGTCAGATGTTAGGGTTACTTGGTCGGTTTTAGGTTGGACTGGATGATCTTTAAGGTCTTTTCCAGCTTCATCATTACTGTGGTACTGTGATACTGAGGAGGAGAATCCTCACTCACTGCAGCAAAGCATAGGAGAAAGGAGTATGAACAGCATGAAGAGCATCAGAAATCTCAGCCTTGCTGACACCCTGACACAGAGCAGGACTTTCCAGGCACCATTATCCTGCACTAGAGAGACCCTGAGAAAACCTGCAGCTCCCATGTGCTCCAACAATCCCAGGCTGTCTCGGGGATGACTGGCAAGTACCTGGGGGCTCGGAGTTCCCCCAATGCACCATCCTCATCTCCAACCCTTTGAAAGTGAGGGGAAATCTTTGCTGAGAAGCCAGTTCTGAGCAGCAGGATGCTGCCAGCTCCGTGGGAGCAGGGTGGGCTCTGCCCTTGCTCCAGCCTGGCATCCATACAGAGCCCCTGCCCCTAAATCTGCTGCTGCTGGGGTGGGCTGGTCGCACAGGAACAGTAGGGATTTGGGTCTTCTGGTAGGACTTGGCTCTGACGTCTCTTCCCTCCCTCACCCATCTCTGAGCAGCCTCTGCTTTTGAACCTCAAGACTTTTTCAGTTCATTATCAGACTGAATTGCCCCATCAGGCTGTGGTTAGTAACAGAGATAACAGAGAGGGTTCAGGTACAGGGCTGGGAATTGTCTGTTTGGCAGCACGGGGGCAAATGGGAAGCTCCTCAGAAAGGAGCTTTGCATCACTGACAGCTGGTTTCCCACCCATCACCATTTGAGTCCTTTTCCCAGCTTTCTGCCTCTCCTTGTTCACTCCATCCCTATCCCGCTGCTCAGTAAGGCACATCCCATCCGAAACTGGAAGCTCGATGGAGATGGTGCTTCCCTCTGAGTCCAGGCCTGGGGAATGTTTCCCATCGCCAGGAGGTTCACCAGGAGTTATTTATTCATCAGGACTCAGAGCTGACGAAGCGTTTGGCTGACAGAGGGATCTGTGCTCCTGCAGGCAGCCACACGTTTGACAACAGCCCCAGCCGAGTGGGGTCAGGGCTGCTCAGACCTGTGATAAAACTGGGCACCCACTTGGTGGGAAGGTACCTGGTCTAGTGGGAGCTGAGGTATAGTTATCAGGGGATAAGCAGTCACATCTCTGCTGTGAGGAGGGCAGCTGCTGCCTGCAGGCAGCAGGATGTCTCTGAGGAGTGAGGTGGAGGAGGAGGAATAGTCCGAACTGCAAGGATAAGAAATCAGAAGGAAATGCAACTCTTTCTGCTGCAGTAACTCCTGGGCTGTGTCGCTCCAACACCTTGCAGTCAGTCCCCTTCTCTTCCTTCTCCTCATCTCCCAACTTGGGCCAGACCCGCTTGGACGCACCATCACCCTCATCCTCCAAGAGGAAGGAGCGTCCCTGTCCGAAGTGTTTCCCCTGCTGAGGTGCTGTTGCTTGTTTTGCTCTTGATCCCTCAATTAAAGAAGAATCAAATTGCGGCGCAGCATGCCTTGCCCCGAAACTCTCCGTCAGGTGGAAAAAAGAGCTGGGGGAAAAAAAATCAATATCTTATTTAGAAAAGAACCCCAAACAGTTTGGAGCAGCTTTAGGCTGCATCTCTGTGAAAGGGGCAGAGCAGAGGATGGAAATGCTCTGTCCTGCAGTGCTCCAGCACCTCCCAGGTTGCACCCTACCACCTCTAGCTAGTTCACTGTGTTAAATGCAGCAAAGCAGCCCTCACACTGAGTGTGTCGAGAGGTGGTGGGAAACCACAGCCTTCCATAAGGGTCAGGGTCCAACAGACAGGATGGCCTGGGAGGAGACCACATGCTGCTGAGAAGACACGATCACTCGACACCCTTCTCCACTTGTTTTAGCTCAAACGCTGCTAGCTTCTTCTTTTCCTTGTTCACCCTGTGCTCTCACTTGACATCTCTCTCTTGGTGTTTTGGGGTTGGGTTTTTAAGCTCCGTGTGCACCCCTGTCCCTAAGGATGAGGTGACCTCTGTATTTCGTGCTCCTCTCCTATGCAAACCCACTGATTCACAGCAGAACCATCGAGTCGTAGAACCACCGAATCCTAGAATGGGCCAGGTTGGAGGGGACCTCCAATGGTCATCCAGTCCAGCCCCCCTGCAGTGAGCAGGGACATCCTCAAACAGATCAGGTTGCCCAGAGCCTTGTCCAACCTTCCCTTGAGTATCTCCAGGGATGGGGCCTCAACTTCTTCCCTGGGCGACTTGGCCCAGTGTCCAACTGACCCCATTCTTCTCAGCATCCTTCTGCAAGGGTCTAAGCAGGGCAGGATTCCTGATCTTGCAACCCCATGTTTCTCCTCCTGCCTCGGTGGGCTGGCTCTTGCAAATCAAAGATAGCAAACACTGGGTTAAACCTTTAGAAAGGAGCCTGGTCTGTGCAAGACTACGTGATCTCAGGGAAGGCTGCGGGACGGCAGACTAGACAAGGGCATCCCAAGTTTGCTCCTGCGAGGCTGAACCTTTGCCAGGCAGCTCACGCTGGAGCTGTGCCGCTGCCTGATAACCGGATCCCGAGCCGACCCAGACACGTGTCAGTGCTGGGAACATTGTGATTGATTGTGTTCCCTTCTGGCAAGGGCTGGGTTTGGTTTCCTTCACAGCGCCTGGCCCCAGCCGGTGTGGGAGATAAGGCAGCGCAGCGCATTGATCAATCCCCATCGGATAGTGCTACTCATGGGGATGGGTTTAGGAACTAGAACGGGAGGATTTGGGGGCTGAGGGGCTGCATAAGAGGCTCAGGACAGGCAGGAAGCGTTCCTGACCTGCCAGCCCCCTGTGCCGAGTGGGGTTGAATCCAGCTGCTGTGCACAGCTGCAGTACTGGGGAGATGGGAGTGAAGCACAGCGCTGACAGATCTGGGACATGGCAGGGGATTAGCCTCTTTAAAGACCCACATTTATTATTATAGATGATGTCTGACACCCAGGAGGGTTCACTTGGTCTCCAGATCAAAGTTGTCCTCTACCAGCTTAGGCCTGTGAGCACTCAGTGCTGCCACAAGCTAAGCACCAATTTCCATCTCCCTGATGGGTCTCCCGAGCTTGAGCTGCCCTGGATTCCTCTGCAGGATAGAGAAGAGCTGGAGGTGACACTCCACGTCCTCATCTCCAGTAGGGCCAGCCAAGCTTTGAGGACCTTGGAAGCATCTTGATCCCTCCAAACTCACTTTGTGATGAAGTCAGATGCTTTGGAGCCCAGATACAGACAGCTGGAGCTCCTTTCCATCTTGTCACTGCTGCCAGGCTACAGAGCTGAGATTGGAGCTGGGTGTGACCCCATGTGGCCTTCTCAGCACTGGCAACAGCCTAAAACCCTGCACATCTCTCATCTCCCACGCTTAGCAGGATGAGCCCTCTTCATCCTTTGTGGGGTGGCTGTGGTGTAAAGGGGAGAACATGGGAGTGAGGTGGCCTTCAAGGAAAAGAGAAGAAGAAAAAGTGTCCTTACCTTTAAAAAAGTTACATGAAATCAGTGCTCCCAGAGCACAACCGCAATTAACAGAGGTGTTGGCTAATGCAGAGCAAGGCTTCTGCAGCCCTGCGATGGATCCAGAGAATCAGGTTCTGGAACAGGTTCTGAATCAGGTTAGGGAACTGGACTTNCAGAGGTGTTGGCTAATGCAGAGCGAGGCTTCTGCAGCCCTGTGATGGATCCAGAGAGTCAGGTTCTGATTAGGGAACTGGACTGGAGTCCCAGTCTTACAGCTGTTTCTGGCTGTGCTCCGCACCACAGAATTTTTGTGGTACCCTCCTGGTGTCTACAGGGCCAGCAGCTCCTGGTGCTGGGGACTCACACAGCGGGACCAGCACAGCATGGGCATTTGCTGCCAGTTTGTACAGAGAAGTGGGGGTTGGGGGGGTCTTGCGGCTTTGAGCCTCACCAGAGCAGGCAGGATTCCTCCCATCCCATCCTACACAAGAGGAGATCTAAGCGCAGGTCCCAGCAGCAGCAGTTGGCTGAAGGAGGGGGGCAACTCGGGGGGGTTTCCTCCAGAAAGCACTTGGGTTCTTTCTCACTTTTTTTGATGAACGGCAAGAATCCTCCCTCTTGGAAAAAGAAAAAACAATCAGGGACTGTCTGACACACAGGGAGGGTAACGAATTCACCGGTCTTCTCTGATCTGTCAGTCTGCACCCAGAGCCGAACACATGGGAGGAGGAGGAAGAAGCCAGGAGTGCTGCCCTACATCAGGTAGACAGTCTCTCCTGCCTTCTGGGAGAGGGTTCAGACATATCCAGCAGCTGAGAGGAGGCAGGAGACAGGTCATGCCAACCAGAGCGTGGTCATGCCTTGGTCCCAGAACCAGAGCACTGCCGGTCTGTGTAGACTGTGTAGGCTGCCGGTCTGTGTAGGCATGTAGACTGTCTGTGCCTCAGTTTCCCTGCTTCTCTGCATGGGTGTGATTTTGGTAGTAGCAAAGCCAAGCAGGCCAATAATCTTTCCTCTCTCCATCTCTCTCCTGGATCTCTCTCCATCCCTTTCCTGGACCTCCCTCCATCCACTGGTCAGGGAATTAGAGCACTCACAACTGCCACCAGTCACTCATCCCTCTCCCCTTAATCATCAGCAGCACCGACTTGACTGGAAGAAGTAAATGAGGAACTGGCAGATGCGATGGGTTTGCTGGAGCTGCATTTCCCTTACAACTGGAAGGGGAGATTGTAAGGCTCTTATTCTTTGCAGAGAGAGTATTTCAAATAAAGGATCTCTGCCCAGCCAGCTACCTGCTGCCTGCACAGCGTCTGGATGGTTACAAGAGCTCCAAGGGTTTGCCAGAACTCCTTTCCCCCTCCCCTGCACTTGTTTTCAATGGGACACAGACACAGATACAGATGCTCATAGGGCTGCTCCTGCTTTCTTAAAAAAGGATGCTGCTCAGAGCTGGGTCTCACAAAGGATTTCAGAACTTGGGAAGCTGTTTTCACTCCAATCTGAGGTGAAAATCAAATAAGGAAAGAATCAGGGGAGGCAACCCCCACCTCAGATGGGAAAAAAAAGCAGAATATTAACAGGGATAATCCTCTGGAGAGGGATTTGCTGGGGGAAGATCAGCCCCTCCAGGGCAGGGAGCGGGCAGGAGGAGCTGAGCTGGTGAGTTCAAGCAGAGCTATGGTGGCATTATGTCAAACCAAGCTTTTCTGGGTTGGAAGAACCTTCATGCTCCATCAGGAAATCACCCCACCGGAGAAATCCCACCCCATCTAGACCCAGAGGGGTTTTTGGTGGGTAGAAAACAGATGCACCATGAGAGAAGCAAAACAAGGGCATCAGGAAATATCAGCAGCTTCTTACCCATCCACATGGGATGGAGAGGAGACCTCACTGCTGCCAGCCAGCTCACCCACCCATCCAACTCCTGTTCCATCACACTCACCAAGTTGCCACAAGTAAAACAGCACTGGGAAAGAGCTGCACTCTTTAAACTTTCATCACTCCTTTGCTCCCTGCTCCCCCTCATTTCTTTTGATTCATTTTTTAGCGCCTTTCCCCAGGCCCTGGGTTCGGCAGCACCAGTTCTCTCTCTCCGCTTTCGAAGGGCACCCTTGGCTGCCCCACAGTTTTCAGACCGTGCAGGCTCAGCTCCCTGGAGAAGACAGGACCACGCATGAGAGCCCCATCCTACTGTCACCCATCCCAGTGGGGCTGACCCTGCCAGGGCTTGGCAGAAGAGGCCAGGCAGGCAGCTTCCAACCAACCAGCCCTCCATCTCTGCCAGAGCCTGGCAGCACAGGGGGCTGGAGGCCTTGAAGGGACACCAGGGTTGGCACCACAGCCGCTGTACACTGACAGTGTGACATGGATTGTATATTGCGGGGGGGATTCAGCCTGCCTGGGCACAGGCAGCTTCACTGATCGTGTCTGCGGAAGAGCTGAGCAGCCTGCAGACAGGAACAGTCTCCAGGGTTCAGATGTAGGCTGCAAAGGAAAATCTGGTCAGTCAGGCTTGGTGGGGGGGAATGTTCTGAGCTGGACTGAGGACTCTGAGCCCTGAGACTGACCCCATTTGCAAACTCAGACCTCTTGCTCTGCATTGTCCCTTTTCCCCTACCTGCTAAAACTCCTCGTTTCCGAAGGGAGCAGTCGCAGCAGGGAGAGGTAGAGTGGCTGAAGGCTGGACTGGCTGAGGAGAAGATGCAGTAGCTGGAGAGATTTAAAGGATGTGTAGGTGTACTGCTGAAGGACATGATTTAGTAGTGACTTGGTAGTGCTGGGTTAATGGTTGGACCTGAAACACCTCTTCCAACGCAAGAGATGCTGTGATTATTTGGTTTCCTCAGGTCACCAGACCCCACAGACTTGTCCTAACTCTCCAGTTAGCAGTGCCCTAAAAACCATAACCCATCCCAGTTCTGAGCCACAGCAAAACTGCAGCCTTTAAAGGGTTGGGCAAAACCTGAGAGCCTGGTTTTATCCTTCCTAGCTCTGAAGAGTAGCTGGAAATCTGAATGCTAAATGTGTAAAGACCTGATAAATGAAAAGCTGAACAGTCATGTAGCTGTAAGCTGCTCTGCAGTGGTTTAGGTCCTTGCAATTTGTAGCCTTCAGGCTTGATAATACAGTGAGACCCAGGGCTGTGCTGGAAAACCACTGCCAGAAACACAGTCCCTGTAAGGAGATTCTCTTATCCAGCGCAGCCAAAGCTCCATCCTAAAAGCTGGTTTGATTTGTAGCCCCTTTTCCACCCTTTGGGAAGCTACTCTGGATCCGTGATGAAGTGGAGAACCTCCTTTCTTCCCCAGCATCCAAATTTTCTTGCTTTTCCTTTTTGCCTTCTCCTGACCTTCCCCAACCTCTCATAGTCCCCCAGCCTTTGCTTTGCCAAATTACTGGAGCAAACAATCTCCCAGAAGCTGCTTTTCCCCCCATTGCTGAGCATCCACAAGTTTGGCCACCCCCCACCAAGAACTCAGGAGCATCTTGCAGGACAAACATCACTGGCCTCTGCAGAACTGTAAAGGCTGACTGCCTGCTCTTTTTTGGAGCAGAATAGGATCCTCCTGGGAAGGTAAAGAGGCCATAAAGGCTGTAGGCTGAATCCTTTTGCACAAGCTCTTCACCAGCCAGCAAAAGTGGCCTCAGGATGCCCCAGAGACTGGGATTTGCAAAGGAAGATGCTCATGGGTTTGTATCACAAAAAGCTTCCACATGGTGAGGGGCCACATGCAGGTCAGGGCGATGCCTGAGCACAGTCACCCAGAGCACATGTACTGCTATGCCCTCATCAGCTTGACTTGTCTACAAGAGGCAAACATGCCTTCCTGATAAGCCTGTAGAGTGATGTCTGAATACACAAACACCTCTCTGCACCAGAGCAAAGCTTCCAGATCCATTCTTGCTGCACACAGGGTCTGACAAGCCCACTGAACCCCTCCAGGCTCTCTCCCTGGGGCTTTCCAGACTTTTGTTACTGAAGACACAAAATACAGGAGCAGTTGTACTCTTCTTCAGTTTAACTTCATCACCTCCATGGGGTCTCATGCTCTCATCAAGGACCAGCTCACTGGAAGGCAACTGGCCACCAAATCGCAAACAGCTTTGGGGCTAGGAAGAGCCTTCACAATGCTCTGCATGACATTATAGTCGCCAAGAGCGACTATATTCTGGTCACCGTTTGTTGTTTAGGATGAGCCCAGCCCGTAGGGAGGATGAGCAGTGCATGAGCACTGCCTTTCCCGAGGGATCCCATTCCTCAGGGACACTCCTGCTGAGTCTTCCTGGCTCAGAGCAATCATCAGGGGCTGCTCTCCCCAGCCCAGCAGCTGGGTGGCCCTTCCCTACCTCTGAACGTTTGGGGGCTGAATGTGTTAACCCTGTCCCCAGAGGAGGAGGTTTGTTACACAGGCAGCAGGGAGGTACCAGCCACATCAGCAGGAAGCGGAAAGCAAAGCACTCAGCGTTAATTACAAGAAGTGCTGGTAGCTGCAGGGCTTTTTGCTTTCTCCTCTTCCAGGAGCTGACTTCTGCCTGGAGGATCCTGTTATCTCCATAAATATTGGTAATAATTGAGGCTCTGTCTGCTCACCACAACAGCACCCAGATGCCAGGAGCATTTAGAGACATCTCTGTCAGCTCTTAGCCAAGGCTGCAGTGGAGCCTGAGGTATGAGTTCGGCACTCAGTAATTCTGATGACCTCCTTGATTACTCATACAGTTAAGCCTTGCAGGGCAGGACCCACTGCAGGAGAACCTTTAACTAGCCAACTAATTGAAGCAGTTGCTGAGTGCACAGCGAGCTTGTCTCTGTTAGCCCAAGCAGCCCACAGCTCTGGAGAACGGGTTAACGCCTGTCCAAGGGAAGTTTAAAACATTCAGCACAGCCTGTCTTGGGACAGAAGATCAGCAGTTTGATGGGGAGAAGCGTCATGGAATCATAAAGTCATTTAGGTTGGAAGAGACCTTTGAGATCATCCAGTCAAACCCTGAGCCCAGCTGTCCCATCCCACCCCAAACCCTGGCCCTGAGCTCCAGATCTCCCTGACTGTCAAACACGGCCAGGGATGGCAATTCAGCCCCCTCCCTGGGCAGCCTGTGCCAAGGGCTGAGGGCCCTTTCCAGGGAGAAGTTTCTCCTCAGGGCCAACCTGACCTTCCCCTGGGGCAGCTTGAGGCCATTTCCTCTGGTCCTGTCCCTTGTTCCTTGGGAGAAGAGACCAATCCCTCCCCTCTCTCCACCGTCCTTTCAGGCAGTTGCAGACAGCAAGAAGGTCTCAGCCTCATTTTCTTGAAACTAACCAGCCCCAGCTCCCTCAGCCCCTCCTCACAGGGTTTGTTCTCGGGACCCTTCCCCTACCCTGTCATGCTTCATTGAACCCATTCCAGCCCCTCAATGTCCTTCTGGTACTGAGGTGCCCAAACCTGACCCCAGTACTCATCATTTCTTAGAACACTTTGTCCACAGTGAAGAAGCAAACAGTTCACGGGCTGGGCTGTGAACTATCTTGAGTGCACTGGGAGGAACAGGAGACCTCCTGCTGGGGCCCCTCACCTCCCACCCCAGGAGATGTCACTGCAATGTCTGTGTGAGAATAATCTCTCTGAACACACACCACATAAGCAGCTGCAAGCCATCCATCTCTGTGTTCTTTGTGCTCCTGTGGGCCCAAGCCTCTGTGGATCCCTGCTCTTCCACTGTCACTTTAAACTTGCCAGGCACATAAAGGTTAACTGCGTTTTCTTCACTGTCAGGAACAACCACACACACAACCCCAAACAACCCTTCCTATTTATATCCTTGTATTAATCAGAAAGGCTGGCACTTCTATGTGATTAAAAATTAGGAGACAGGATTCTGTAGTGGTGCCTCATAATAATCCTGGGAGCACAGTGGATGAATAATGGATCATGGCTCTGTGCTGCTGGCTTCTTGCTTTTCCTTCTTCTCTCCTTTTAATCTTTCATTCTTCCTTCTCCTTACCCGGGCTGGAGTTTGAGTGAAAGAATACATCCACCCTTCATCCCGCAGAATTTGAGAGACATCACTGATTCCTCTTCATCAGGCTTGTTCGTCCCCACCCAGGACCTCTGGTTACTGAGCCTGGAGAGTATCAATAATCCATGGCCACAGCAGGAATCAGGGGATGGTGGTACCCACTTACTTGGGAGGAAGCAAGACCATTCTCTCTCCAGTTCTTCATACCTGCTCAAGCAGCTCTCCAAGGTTTGCTGCTGACCCAACAGAAGCAGAACAGGTTGCAAAACAATTCCCAGCCCAGAGAAGACAAGTGGTTCCATGTTTGTCTGCATGAGGTTGACCCCTGTCCCATGATGTCCCTGCCATGAGCAGCTAAGAGTTAGGCTGGGTGCTCAGAGGGGGTGATGTTAAGCCGACAGACTCTTCAGATGTCAGCCATCAGTCAGGAATATTAAACATCCCACCGTGAAAGTCCCTTCATTTAATTCCAGTTTAATCCAGAGAAAGGGTGGTGGTTGGGGTTTGCCCTGTTCCACAAGATGAATTTCCAGTGTTTTACAAGCTGAAATCAAACTCAGTTAATAGCTTCAGTGAGGGGAGGGGGGGG